>JAOXYD010108395.1:0-25260 GCA_028565735.1 Pinacopodium congolense
TTGGAATCAATGGGTGTCTTGGTTTAAGTATTGTTATAACACTAATTATCACACATCACTTAAAACTTCTCTATTAGAGGTACTTCATGATCGACCTCAACTAATTTTGCTCACCTATTGTCTTGATTCGGAAAAGGTTATTACAGTTGACTTCGAACCAAAATTGTCAAAGGAAGTACTTTATTATTGCATTCTTATTTATCACAAGCTCATAATGCCTTGAAAATTCACTATGACAACCATCACTGTGAACTATAATTTAAACTTGATGATTTAGTTCTTTTAAAGCTACATCCTTATGCCCAAATTTTTGTTGGAAAAATTTTACCAATAATAAAATTATCACAGTAAAATGTCAAAATTAGATTTTTTCTAATTTTGTATAATACCTTAAATTAATTTAATAAAAAATAAGACAATAATATTTAAAGAAATCAAATGCACGAGACACCTGATTTTTAACATTAAAAAATCACCTCAAAACAGAAGAGTAAAAACCATAAGTATCAACCAATAAATCTTTTAATATATAAAATAATGAGTACAATCACAAGTCTTCCCCAATCAAAAAATAGGAATAATAACCACACAATAATCCTCAAGAAATAAATTCTCGAAAACTACTAAAAAGAAGTAATAGAAATATACCAAACTTAAGATACAAACTAAAAGTACTTCAAGATCAAAATACACTTGATCTTGGTAGGACAAAATAACTTCTTGGGTCTCATGTCTCTCTCACTTTTTTTTCTCTTATTTTTCTTACTCTCTCATGCCTCTCTATACCTCACCCAATTGATCTGTTGACTACATATATATATATATATAGGCATGATATAGACATAAATATTCAAAATTAAACACGTCTTTGACATATTGATTTTGAAAAGAAGCACCACCCATAATGTTTGATTAAAAAACTAAGCTACCAAAAACATTGAATGCAGCTACACTTTTGAAAGAAAAAAAAAACAAGGAGCCATCATTTAAAAGCCACCAATATTGACTTATAAGGCAATAAACTAAAAGCCATCTTTAAACCATTTATTTCATCCCTTCATATGGTGGGACATACAAATAAAATACCCCTTCATACCTATATGATAGGGACTACCATTCTGGCAATCAAATGATAAATCTAAAGCTTCTTTGTTTGTAAAGACTTTAACAACATATCTAAATCATTCTCATTAGTATGGATTTTCTCAAGCTGTCATTGCTTGGAATCTAATACATCTCTTATCCAATGATATCCCATATCAATATGCTTTGATCTTGAATAGAAAAAGAAATTTTTTATAAGGTAAATAGTATTTTGACTATCACAAAATAAAGTATAACATTCTTGCTTGAAAGAAAGTTTCTTTAAAAATGTCTTCATCTATAGAAACTCTTTACATGTTTTGATTGTCACAATAAATTTAGCTTCTGTGGTAGAAAGTGCATCACACTTCTATAATTTTGATTGCCATGATACCACTTCCCCAATAAATAATATCAAGTATCCATAAGGAGACCTCCTAAAATCAAAACCATCAACCATATCTACATCTGTAAAACCAATTAATATAAGCTTATAAATACTAAAACACAAGTATAACCTGAAAGTTCCACATAGATACCTTAGCATCTATTTAATAATGTTCCAATATTCTTTACCAAGATTATAAAGGAACATTCTAAACACACAAATAGCATGAGCAATATATAGCCTAATACACATTATAGCATATATTAAACTACTAACCACTAAAGCATATGGAACTTACTATATACTTAGCTTCGCTTCATTAATAGAAGGACTTTATTTAGTCCTCAATCTAAAGTGATTAGTAAGAGGAGAACTAACTGCTTTAGCAATTTCTATATTAAACCTCTGAAGCACCTTTTTAATGTACTTCTTTTAAGAGAACCACAAATTCTTTATTTTTCCATCTCAAATAATCCTTATACCTAGGATTTGCTTTACTGGTTCTAAGTCTTTCATAACAAAAGGCTTATTTAACTGTTTCTTCAAATAATTAATCCTGGAAACATTCTTACCAATAATCACCATATCATCTACATATAACACAATAATGATAAAATCATTATTAGAGAATTTTTGGTAAAACACATAATAGTTTGAAGTAGTCTTCTTATAGCCTTACTCTCCCATAACTAATTTAAACTTCTTATACTATTGTATTGGCGTTTGTTTCAAGCTATATAAACTCTTTGTTAGTTTGTAAACATATTTCACTTTCCATTTTACCTTAAAACCCTTTGGTTGCTTTATATAAATCTCTTCTTTCAAATCATCATATAGGAATGTCATTTTCATATATATTTTCTCCATGTTGCATTAGTTAGGTGAGTTATAAACTATTAACGATATTGAACGATTTTACTTTGAAAACCGATGAAATTGAGGCAAGTGCACATATCACAAAAGTAATAAGGATGAGTAACGTTAAGACTCCAAATGTCGATCCTATGGGAAAAAGAGCTTAAGTACTAGGTTAATTAGATTATAATTATTTAGGAAAATCCAAATAATTTTATTAAAAGCTTAAAATTGTTAAGCTAGTCTACTTTTGAAATTTTCTAAAAATTACCAAATGTGTAAATTAGCTAAGGATTAGGTGATTGATGATTTAATTAAGCTTTAAACACATTTAAGGGCTAGTTAGAGTTCCTTCATAAAAATAAAATAAAGCTATGGTTAAGACTTTGCTTTTTCTTCATTAAATCTTATTTAAAGTTTGGTTATGCTTCAAATCAAGTAAAAGGACTTTAATTTCAAGAAGGGGAGCTCTGGATTTTTAATCTAAGATCTCTAACTCTCACAAAACAATTCAGGTTTGGCCATTCAAGGATTAGTCCGTGTTGCTTATTGATTTTTCTAACAATTTAAGATGATTCTCAATATTAACTTGTCTTAAACTCTAATCCTAGGTGGCTAGCCCAAAATCAAATCTTTTAAACCTTCCATAACAAAACTCAGACCCCATAACCTGTCTTTAAACTCTCTTAAATCATAAAAAAACCAATCCTTAACAATAAAAATGAGGTAACCACACATGATCATCAAAGTATAGAAAACATGCATCTTAAGCCACATACTTCGATAAATCTACAAATATAAGCTGAAATAAGTAGGTTAGAAGTTACAAAATAGTCTTGAACTCCTGCAACCATAAATATGGAAATTCTATGAAGATATGCTAGTATGTGTTCTATACAATGGTTTGATTGATAAATACGACTGTTAAAAGACCGACTTATATAACCAAAATTATGGCTATGAATACGGGGGTCTTGGGATGCATACAATGTCTTTCTAGACCATTGTATTGAATCTAAACAACTCCAATTTCGCATCATTTTGTGTATTTCTTGATTCATTCTTCAGCAATTATCAATTAAGCTTCAGTCCTGTAAAATAAACAATTTCAATAAATAATTAATCATATCAAAATGATTTTAGGGGTAAATTTACATCGATTAACATAAAAAACACTATGAATTTAACCTTTAGGAAGAAGGATATCTAACAAGTAGTTGGAGAGAAGATGTAGCTTATCTTTGGGGTAGATGAACTTCTATAAATCTTTGTATCTTTCTCTTCCCTTTTCTCTTTACTTATTACTTATTTTGAGTTTTGATTATTAATTTATCTATTATTAATTTTCCATTCACTTTTACATATCTCATTGAATTGAATTGGCTTTGATGTTAAGTTTAAATTTTTTAAGAAATTTTTTATTAGTCAATTCATCCCCCCTTTTGAGTGTCTTTAGGGCTTACACACTGTATAACTCCATTTTTACTTCAATTTCTTCCAATACTTCATGCTTTGATCCAAAAACTTATGCTAAGGGATTAAACTTGTCATTAATCATAATATAATATGTTGAACCAATGATGGTTCCACCTTATTTTGTAATGACAAAACAATATTTGTTACTAATTTATGTGTTTTTAAGTGTTCTTGAAAGATAGGTTGGATAAAGTTCAAGCTGACCAATTAAAGAGTATTGAAGAAGAAAATGAAGAATCATATGAAGACTCAAAGTTTGAAGAAGAAGTTTAGAATAAGTTTCATTTTTGGTTTATTTAATCTAAACTTTGCTTACTTTTATTTTGGTATTCTCCAGAGGCTCATATTAAACTGTTTATGCATACATATTTTATAATATGCATATAGGTGCTTAATCAAGAGGTTTTATGTGTTTTAATGTGATTAAATGATAATAAATCTCTTGATACTTGTTTCAATTATTTAGGAAATCATAACATAAGTTGTTAAATGAGTTCAATGAAATTCATACTTGTTTAGACATATGTGTTATTCCAGAATGGCTAAACAATGTAGTGAAATTAATAGGATTATACGGCAGATTATGGTCTTTAGGTCGGTCAACTGAATAGGATAGGTTGGTCGACCGAGGCACAGTGCAAAGGCTTATTGGTCAATCAAACTATGAGATCGGTCTACCGAATATTGCGAAGGTTCTTAATTACACAAGGTTTTGTATATACAATGGTGAAAAGTATTTATTAGTTTTAACCATTGGACAAATGGTAATATTACTATTGTCCAACTGATACATTGAAAAAATTAACTATAAAAGGGTTGCTTTTGTATTGGAATAAGAAGAAGTTTTACACACAGTTTTTAGATGGGTTTTAAGTGATTATACATACGAGTTCAGTGTTATTTATTGAGACTATTTATTAAGTGATTTTGGTTATGTTTTTTGAGATTATAAAATATATCTTGTGCATTCATCCATTTATCCTATTGTGATTATCAAGTGAAATAAAGTGAAATATTCTTTCAATTATATTGTTATCATGAGTGGTTAAGAGGTTATTCTTAATCCTTAGAAAAAGAAATGAGTGAAAGGTTCCCCTTTAGCTTGTGAAAAGGGACTGTAATTGTGACATTATTATTTTAAAGTTGTTATAAGAATGAAAGCTCAACAGTGGTATTGGGGACTGGATTAGGAGCAAGTGGATAGCTCTGAACCAGGATAAATCACGATGTATTCTCTTCTTTCTATTTACTTTTATTTTTGCATATATATTATCTAATTGTTTTTTGGGTAAATTTGTTTAAACTTTCGCATTTATTTTTATTCTGTGAAAGAATTTTTTTATACCCTAATTCACCCCCTTTTAATGCCATATCTATCCTAACAATTGGTACCAGAGCGAGTCTCATAAGTAGATTAATTCTAACGAATTAAGTGAGTAAAGATCACATATGGAACACATGATGCAAAATTTTCCCTCTTCTAGTCTAGAAGGTCAGAACATACATAAAACACCCTATTTTGATTGAAACAACTATTTGGATTGGAAAGTTAGAATAAGGCATTTCTTGAGAAGGGAAAGTGTGGATTTATGGTTATGTGTTTCTCAAAATACCACCTTACAATCAAAAGATGGTTGGAAACAAAGTAGTGTTCAAGAATGATAATGAGCTAAATCTTGAAGAAAAGAAGTCAGTATCCCTAAATAGTAGAGCTATACATGTTTTATTTTATGCATTAAGTATAGAAGAATTTAACAGAGTTTCCATGTGTGAATCTACTTATGATATTTGGCGCACTTTAGAAATCACATATGAAGGCATGAATCAGGTAAAGGAAGCAAAAATTAGCATGCTTACATATCAACTTGAATTATTTAAGATGACTCAAGATGAAAATATTTCTTCAATGTATGCTCGTTTCAATAATATTATTAGTGCTCTAAAGGATATAGCTAAGATTGTTAGGAAAATCTTGGGAAAATCTTAAGCTTATTAGGAAAATCTTGAGGTCTCTACCAAAGTTTTGGGAACCCAAATCTTAACATTTTTTCACTTGAAGAGTTGATTGGTTCTTTACTCACACATGAAATGGTGCTAAACGATACTCAAGAAGAAATTACACCCAAGAGGAAGAAAAATGCCTTCAAGGCAATGAAGAAGGATGAAAGGGAGAACTAAGAATTATCTTATGGAAGCGAGGAAGAAGAATCCGTCACTCTCATCACCAAGGAGCTTAGAAAGCTTATTCAAAGAAAATTCCTATTCACAAAGGTAAGTACTTTTCTAAAACTTCTAACATAACATGTTTTGAGTGTGGTGAAAAGGGTACTTTAGGTCGGATTGTCCACACCTTAGAGAAAGCGAAAAGGAAGAGAAGAAGGAAATGAAAGATAAGAAGAGTTTCAAGAAGAAAGCTCTTAAAGTGGGATGGGATGAGTCTAGGGGATCTGGAGAAGAAAAGATAGCAAATATGTGCTTCATGGCTCACGATAAGGTAAGTACTCCTAACTAGAATGATGAAGTTGAAGTTGAATACACATATAAGGAATTGCTTGAGTCAGTAGGAGATTTGGCTAAGAAAAAGAAGGCCCTACTCGATAAAAAAATAGAATCCATGAAAGTAATAGATGAGTGCAAATTATAAATTGACAATCTTAGAAAAGATATAGATTCGATGTCTAGGGATAATGACGAATTGTTGAATAAAATATTACTTTAAAGAAAGAAGATGAGTCACTTAAAGAAACCCTATCAAAATTTACTAAAGGCAAAGAAAAATTTGAAACTATGTTAAGTGTTTAAAAGACGAGAAATGATAAGCATGGCTTAGAATGTAGTAATGAAGCGTCGTCTATTAAAACCATATTTGTAAATAGAAAAAGTTTAGAAGATGAATGTCCTAAGGTTACTCAAATGCATCATCAACTTAACCTAGGCATCATGCATTCATGTATACCTCAAGACCTAAGAAATTTTCTCGACATCAACTCAATGACACTAAAACATTCACTCAAATAAGGCAAACATCGTGAAAGTTATATTATGATTATAGACCAAAAAATGCATATAGATCTCTTACTCCTTTATTTTACACTTATTTTGAGCGGTATGGACATATTCATTATTTTTGCTATGATCATTTAAGAAATAAGAATCCAATCTCATTCGACCATAAAAGGTACACTAACACTTATACACCCAAGATGATATGGGTACCAAAAGTCTATTAAATTTTATTTTGTAGGTACCAGAAGGAACAAAAAAGGATGAATATCATTGTTGAATCAAGAAAACGAATAAAGATATGATGTTAAATTTAAACGTACCCATCATTTACATGGTTTTAGAAAGGTGTATTAGATTTGGTATGAATTAATATTCTTCTGTTTGGATTTTTTCTGTGTGTTTGACCCTTCGGTGGACCGAATGTTAGTTTGATCCACCGAATGCTTGCTAATCGATTGAATGCTTAGTCTGATTAACTGAATGATAGTTGATAGACCAAATATTCTTCGGTCAACCGACTATTAGTCGACCGAATTAACTCTTCGATCAACCAATATTTGGTTGACATATATAAATGAATCAGTTGACCAAAAATCAAAATGTTGAAATATATAGACTTCTTTCCTCCTTTTTCACTCGACTCTTCTCTCCTTTTTCTCTCTCTTTTCGTCCGCCATTGACGCTATCTCTAAAGCTTCTCCGATGCTTGTCTTCCTCCTCTAAGCCTCTAAAACACAAGCTAAGAGTTGCTACAGCCTCAACCTACCATCCTCTTCCCTTATCTAGCTTGGATGAGCTCTCTGTGCCGCTCCTCTCTTTCCATCGAACTATCTCAGGCGATCTCCCTCTTCGGTAAATGTCAGACGATTCTAAAGTACTCTTTGTGTTCCTAGTAACTCCCTTAGCCAAAGCCTTCACCTATCTTGCTTTAACTGAACTCAGAATTGGATCAATCCTAAAGTTATAGAATTCTAGGGTTTCAGGATTGATTTTTGAGCTTTTAATTAAGAAATTAGCCTGAATTTCTTATGTTTTCTTGCAATTAGAGAGGCATAATTAGGCTTATAGAACATTCAATTTCATTTGTGCACACTTAATTTTGATTTTCCCCAATTTTCATATTTTTGTGATTAGGATTTACTTGAATTTCTACCTAATTTTTGTGTGTTTTCTAAAATTGTCTCTTTTAAACTTCAATTAGATGCTCACTTAAGGTTTTTATGCAGTCAATTGTATTTGATTGAATTTAATTTTGAAATGACCAAATTTTAGATTTACAATTTAGGGTTTAGTCAATTCACTAAATTTTTAATAAAATCAAAGTGTTTAAATTTTAATTAAATGTTTACTTAAGGTACTTAAACAATGTTTTTCCTAAAAAGACCAAAATTTCATTTTTTTTCTTAATAAGTCTAAAATCTATTTCAAAAATTTAAGGCTAAGTGATTTCTTTTGTTTTTAAAAAAAGTTTTTTAAAGCTTTGAAACTAGTATGCATGTGAATTTATCTTTTAACTTGTTATTTTCAAATTATCAACTTTTAGAAAAATTTTAAACTAAGATGTTTCAAGCTTGTTTAAACTGTTCATTAATCATAAGCATGGCATGATCATATAGAACCTTGTTTAGTGTTGATTCTTTGGTCACCTTTCATTGGTTGTATCTATAAGTTGTGTGATTAAGTCTATTAGTAAGACCTACTCTTGTGCTTTATCTCTCCTAGAGCCTTCTTAGGTGTTTGCTGTTTTTCAAAACCTTTTATTTCTACTTAGTTTTCTACATTATGGTTAGAACTTGAGGAGCCAGTACCTCTAAGGGTAGGATATCCTCCTCTAGTGACTACCTATATACTGATTCTATTAAGTTCCAAGACTATGCCTCTAGGAAACTCTTAAAAAACTGTTTTATTTCTCCTTCTCATAAAGATACTTACAAGGAAAATGGTCTAGTATAGTATTTAATTGATCAAGGGTGGGAGCTTATCCTTACCCTTACAGCTGAAAGTTGTCCCACAGTTGTAAAATTGTTTTTCTGTAACCTTAGAGTGGTTAAGAAGAATGATGAATATATCATCTACTCCAAAGTAGAAGATACACCTATCTGATTATCGAGAGATATAATCAACGACATCCTAGGTATATCCATTCCTCTTATGTTCTCTCTTTACGATTGTATATCCAAATTTGACTCCACACACTCCTTAGCAAAGAGAGTCAAATTATTTTTTAGTTAAAAAGTGAGGAGGGAATTTTTAAAAAACCAAAAGATGTTAGAAACTTGAGTGCAATACCAAATTTTCATCACCTTTTTCTCAAATACAACTTTCTCTCTACTAGTGGTCCTTACAATGACCTAGGCTACGATGACCTCTGGTTTTTTTCTACTCTTATTCTTGGTGAGAGAATCCATTTAGGAGACTTCATCTTGCATAATATGATCCATTTTTTACCACAAAAAAAAAGCCAACATATCCCTTATACCTTGATTCTTGGCCACATCTTCTAGCATTTTCACATTCCTCCCTTGGAAGATGACTTTGAGTAACAATCATTCTTTGAAAAAAAAAAACTCTCTAAAGCGTATGAATTTTCAAACTGTTGATGGTCACATGATCGACCTCACCAGCGACAACGTTTAATTCCCCCTGCTGATGTTGATGTGCCTATTCTGCCTTCGACAACTCATCCTGCCTTTGAGCCCCTTGATGATGATGCCGTTACTATTGTGCTAGTCTCTTCAGCACCTATTGATACTTCTTATAAGGTGAATGCTACCATCACTACACTTAATCACAAGGTGGACCACTTGACGGGTCGTTTCGATGAGCACAATGCCTTTTTAAACGAGCACAGTGCCTTACTACAAGAGCAAAACTCCTTACTACGGGAGATTCTCTCCAAACGTCCTCCTCTACCACCTTAAAACATCTAGCATTTATTTCTTGTCTTTATATTGATTCTTATACTACTTTGGTTGTATGACATTATCACTATTATGATATTGACTCTTCCTTATTATGTCTATTTGTCTTTGTTTATGCATTGCTTTATTTCATACTTGATCTTGTGATTATAACCTTTTGGTGATTCCAAAAAGGGGGAGAAGTATATGATAAAAGCAATTGATATATGTTTGTTTAAAATGTTAAGAAAAGCAATTGGTGTATGTTTTTAGTAATATGTTGATCAATTAAGGGGGAGCTACTTATTGGATATGATGTTTGTTATAATGTTAATATATGATTTCAAATTGCCAAAAAAATGTTAACAAATGTTACTCCATGGCTCTGTAATATTTAGGGGGAGCTTTATTACCTATTTTATTGTTTATTTTTCTTATCATATTACCTAGTTTTGTCATCACTAAAAAGTGGGAGATTATTAAACCAAATATGGTTCCAACTTATTTTGGTAATAACAAAACAAAATTTGTTACTAATTTATGTGTTTTTAAGTGTGCTTAAAAGATAGGTTAGATAAAGTTCAAACTGACCAATTAAAGAGTATTGAAGAAGAAAATGAAGAATCATATGAAGACTCAAAGTTTGAAGAAGAAGTTTAGAATAAGTTTCATTTTTGGTTTATTTAGTGTAAACTTTCCTTGCTTGTATTTTGGTATTCTCAAGAGGCTCATATTTAACTGTTTATGCATATATATTTTAGAATATGCATATAGGTGCATAATCAAGAGGTTTTATGTGTTTTAATGTGATTAAATGAGAATAAACCTCTTGATACTTGTTTCAATTATTTTGGAAAACATAACATAAGTTGTTAAATGAAATTAAGACTTGTTTGGATATATGTGTTATTCCGGAATTGCTAAACATTGTAGTGAAATTATTAGGATTATTCGGTAGATTATGTCTTAAGGTCAATCGACAATCATTCGGTCGACTGACCTAAAGACCACAATCTACTGAATAATCCTAATAATTTCACTACAGTGTTTAGCCATTCCAGAATAACACATATATCCAAACAAGTCTTAATTTCATTTAACTCATTTAACAACTTATGTTATGTTTTCCAAAATAATTGAAACAACTATCAAGAGGTTTATTCTCATTTAATCACATTAAAACACATAAAACCTCTTAATTATGCACCTATATGCATATTGTAAAATATGTATGCATGAACAAGTCGGTTGACCGAAACATGAGATCAGTTGACCAAGTATTGTGAAGGTTCCAGATTACACAAGGTATTGTAATGTTATACAACAGTTAAAAGTGTTTATTAGTTTTACCCATTGGAAAAATAGTCATATTACCGTTGTCTAATGGATACATAGGAAAAATTAATTATAAAAAGTGTTGTTTTTGTGTTGGAATAAGATGAAGTTTTACACACAGTGTTTAGATGAGTTTTAAGTGATTATAAACATGAGTTCAGTGTTATTTGTTGAGACTGTTTATTAAGTGAGTTTTGTTATGTTTGGTGAGATTCTTGAATATCTTTTGTGCATTCATCCATCTAGTCTCTTGTGATTATTAAGTGAAATCAAGTGAAGTATTCTTTCAATTGTATCGTTATTACGAGTGGTTAAGAGGTTATTCTTAAGCCTAAGAAAAAGAAATGAGTGAAAGGTTTTCCTTTAGCATGTGAAAAGGGATTGTAGTTATGACGTTATTGTCTTGAAGTTGTTATAAGAATGAAACCTTAACAGTGGTGTTGGAGATAAAATTAGGAGCAAGTGGATAGCTTCGAACCAAGATAAATCAAGGTGTATTCTCTTCTTTCTCTTTACTTTTATTTTCGCATATATATTATCTAATTTTTTTTGGGTAAATTTTTTTAAGCTTCGGTATTTATTTTTGTTCTATGAAAGAATTATTTTATATACACTAATTTGTCCCCCTCTTAGTTTCATATCTATCCCAACATAATACAAATTTAGCACTTTTATATCAAAAATAGGGATGAATCCAGCTCAAATGATATATCAAAATATAACAAAATGTATCCCTATCAAGACGGTAAACACATTCTCCCTAAAATTCATCTCTGGTTAGCTAGGAAGTCTATTGAAAACTTAGGTTTGTAGTTTTCTTGGAGATTCATCTAATTGGCATACTTAATTCTATAAATTTATTATGCTACTCCTCGTTTTCTATTAGAACTGAAGAGAGTTAATGGCCAAATTCTTTACGATCTCCTATGGTGAAATGCCTTCAGCTTATAGTGATGAGGGTAGAGGTAAAGGAGACCTAAATTGCTGCAACTAGTAAAATCCAAGCAAAAAGTTGAACCCTTATGGTTGCTATTGCTACATGATAGGAGGTTTGAATTTAGAACCACCTCTTTATTAGTTACCTTCATATTGCAAATTTAGATGATCCTTCCACCCCAGATTATGTTTGAGGGTAAGGATCACACCTTTTCTATTGGCGTCATAAACCTGCTGGTCATCTTATAAGGTAGAGCATGAATTATTAAAATGACCAAATAACGAGTAAATTTCACATACCTTGGATTTCCCCTTTTCAAACGTAGCTTGCTCCACCATGGATGTGATGTTTGTGACTTGTTGCTCCAACTTTAACAAAGAAATGTCCTTAGTCTACTGTGTAAAGTAAGGTAAGTTGTTCCTACTACTCTAATAGAGTTGGATGCTATAGTTTCCACCAACCTCTTTGCATCAACTGATGTCTTATTGACTAATGTCCCTCCACTAGTTGAATCTATCATGTTCCCATTCATAAAAGTTAGTCCTTCATAAAAGTATTGAATAAGAAGCTATTCACTTATCTAGTGCTTAGGGCAACCATTGCACGGCTTCTTAAAAATCCTAAAAAATGTAACCTTCCTATGGCATATAAACTACTAATATGTTTTTGCCCAAGGAGAGCTCGTCACCAATTGTAGTGATGCCATCCGCTAAAACTTGTCATTTTTTAATGCATTTACCTTGTTAAACGTGGGATTTTTTATGTCTACAAGTATTTTTGTTGGAATGTTGATACATATCAAATGGAATGCTTAGAGTATCCCCATTTTAAAAACCCTTCCAATACTTGTGAATCGACTCCCCTCCCTCCTATTCAATGCCACAAAATTCCTTTCAAATGATTGTTGCTCTCGATGCTAAAACGTTCTTCTCTAATAACACTTGCTACAACTGATCCCATTTGGTGACCAATCCAATTGGTAGATCGTAGAGCCATTCCTTAACTGCATCCACTAAGGTGAAAGGAAATGCTTTCAACTTCAGCTGATATACTGTGACTCCAACTACCTTCATGCTCGAACAAGCAATATGGAACTCCTTAAGGAACTTATTCGGGTTAGTGATGTAGTTAGATCCCAATGAGCTGTTATCCTAAAAACCTATAAAAATGGGCAAACCATGAATTAGACCAAGTCTAATCTTAAATTCAGGTTTATTTTCAAGATAATTGATAAAAATTAAATCAAGATCAAATGTAGGAGCTACAAGCTCCTTCAAAGTGCACTAGTAATGCTCCATCATTTCTTCTACTTCTTCTTGATACTCCTCTCAAATTTCTTTAGCTTCCTTTTCAAACAACAATGAACTACTACTTTTAGGTATGTTAGTATGCTAAATGTGCTCATAATATTGAAGCCTTGTACAACCTAAAATAGGAGAAAAGAAAAAAGATTAAATGGAGAAATAAATGAGCCTCTATTCTCTACAACAAATTTTTGCAATCCTGTATGCTTTGGAGGACTAAGGGACATGCAAAAAAGAAAGTAAAATGAGAAAGGTCAACAAATAAAAAATTAAAAAAACACTAGAAATAACAAAATACATGACACCAACTCTCCTATAATACCACAAAAAATTTAATAACTCGTCGCTGACTACCAAATAATAAATTCCTAACTACCTAACTATGCAGTAGGGTGAGCTAGGGTTGATCCATAAAGAGCTAGTGTAAGTTAAAGCTATGTCTACTGGTGTGTAAAAGAAAAATAAAAAAAATAAAAATTTCCTTGATTTTGAAAAATTAAAACAAATAGAAAATATAAACACCTAAATTAATGCAAATGAATGAGAATGCACAAGGCTGAGAAAGCGAATGATTGAAACAAAAAATGCACTAAAGAAGCAATAATGCAAAATAGAAATAAATAGATAACAATGAAAAAAAATTTGGTAGAAGATATTTTCGAGATTCAAGACTTATAACCAATCATAAAAGCCATAAATATTGTATTTTGCCTAAGATGCTAGCCTATCAACTTAGATACGACTTTTGTCCTTTACTCCTCTAACTATAAATAAGTTTGATAGGATCGAAAGCTTACCCCAACCACACAATAACTTAGGATATGATATCTAGATTTACTTATGTCATAGCATTAAACACTTGGGAACAATTAGCTTAAGGCAAACCTCACATAAGCAAATCATATAACTTAAAGAATTAAACCTCTAGGATAAATTGATTAAGTCTCAATTATAAATTTAATTAGTTTATTACTACTTACATTATTGTCCAATGACAATTACGGATCAAAAGCCTAGACCTAGTAATTGAACTAGAAATTGCATATAGGATGGCCAAACCTATAGAGCAATCCCTAATTCATGGCTTTTAAGCAGAATTCCAACTCAACCTTAGCCAATAACCCGATACCTATTAAAATCAATTTACATCTCACAACTATAAACCCATCATCCCTTCAATATCTTTTTTACCTAAGATAAATCTATTCTAACATATTAAAATTACTCAAAACATAAAATAAATTGCATAATAACATCATTAAAGAACAAAGAAAGCTATTGGAATTGGAAATAAAGGCATCTGTCCACTAAATATCAAGGATTCATACAAGGAAAGAGCATAAAAATAACCTAAATATGATAAAAATAAGAAAACGTGAATGAAAATAATGGAAAGCAAAAACAAACTAAAAATAGAGTATATAAAGGTCTAACAACATGATTTATCGGTATTATGCAATTTCAACTTAAAGAAAGGCATGAAAACACTAAAAACAATGGAAAATAGAAATATGAAGTAAGGCTACCTAAAAATGGAATAAATGTTTCCCCAAATGATCTCTTTTCTTCCTTAAATAAGCTAAAATTAAGGTTGATGATGTTTTGGGGAGCAAAAGTTGAATTTACCCTTAATTTTTTCATTTCCAGACTACTCAATGGCCCCTTCATCAACCATGTTAAGGATTTGGAATGTGTCCATCAACGATGGTTACTAGACCTATCAATGACGTCATTGATTAGTTACATCAACCACTATTGATGGTTCTATCAAGCCTCCCTCTTGCTCATTTCGCTCTAATTCTTCTCCAAACGTTTCCCTTTCAACCAAAATTTGTGTCTTAAGATCATATTTTCATGTAAACTCAAAATGAACACAAATTGGGCACTTTTATATCAAAGATAGGGATGAAACCATATCAAAACTTAATATAATTCATCCCTATCAAGTTTATACCAACATAACATCTCAAAACTACTAAGCTTCACCATCCTTATCTCAATTTGGTAAGCTCTAATATTTGTTATGATTATAGTTTTCTTTTGGACTTAAAAGTTTATTTAACTTATTCTTTTTTGAAGTCCTTAGAGATATTTAGAAATATTGGTAAAAGGAAAGCATAACATAAATAGTATTTGACACATTTATTTTTTTTCTGGTTAAACATGGTTATCTTAACATTGCTCAATATCAAGCTTTTTTATATATCTTCTGTCCTTTCATTAGGTTTATGTAATATGGGGTGCAACCATATAATTTATTAGTTGTCTAATTCATTTTCTTTCATAATTATTAAATTATTAAGTTTAGTTTGAATTGATTCCTATAATTTAAATAGTGGTAGTAATTTCAATTTGTATTTGGAACTTAATTTTGATGTAAAGCTAATGTTTTTATTTTTGAATATCACTCTTATAAATCCTATGTTTAGTTTATAAATAACCACAAGAATTAGAATCTTGAAAATTAACATTCAAATTAGTCAGGGAAAAAAGCCAAAATAGTGCTCTTTTGACTTTGATCCATCTAAATGTTTCTTGTAAAATATGTTGTTGTTTATGGGCTCTAAATATAGTGAAGTTTCAACCCTTATGTAAAAATTTCATTACTTTTAGTTAGTTTTTTCCGCTTAAGTATCCTAATCTAATTTCTATAAATGATTTTTGTGAGCTCTATTCCAGGTGGGTGGGTTAGTCCTTATTCGTTAACTATTGTCACATCAAATAAAAAACAAGCCTAACTTGGACTAAATCAAGTTGAATGAAATGAGATGATATATCTTGGGCTTTGAGCTCAATTTATTTGTTGATTCTTTTGGATTTCATTTTTATTTAAACTTAGACCTTTTTAGAGATCACATAATTTTTAAGTAAATTAAAAGTATCACTTGACATGTTTGTGACCTTTTGTTTTATGTAACTTATACAAAATGAAGATTAAAAACTTATTTTATCTTCTTTCTTATGTTTTCTTGGTTATATGTTTCATTAAGTGTTTAGATTGAGTGGTCTAAATGAGTAACTTAGAAAGAGACAACAAAGAGGGATCCCCATTAATATAATGACATAAGAATATAACTTGGTAAAATAATAAAAGCCAATCAAAATCCAAATAAAAAGGCCAAAGTGTTTTAGACTAAAAATCATGTAGAAGACCAATTGAAATATGAAATGAAATCTATCAAGCCCATATACACCTTTAATCCAAATAACATTAAGCATAAGCTCCTAAATTCAATACCTCAGAATTTTTAAAAGGCAAAAAGCATCATATTAACCTTAACATTTTTAATCTATATTTAGGTCAAATCTTAAAGTTTCAAAATATTAAAAAAGAACCATAACATTTTATAAACATTCAAAAAGAACCCTAATGTTTTAAAAACTCTAAAAAAAACCTTGTAGTAAAAGTTAGATCAGGGTCTTTAATGTTTTTAAAACATTGGAGGTTCTTTTTTAATACTTTTGAATCATAAGAGTCTAATCTAAATATTCTAAAACGTTAAGATCTGAATATTGGTGAAAACATTATGGTTAGAATGATACATTTTATCTTTTTTTTTGGTTCGGTTATATTTGAAATAATTATGCTTAAACAATTATGTCCATTTTCAATTCCAAATTAAGTTAGATTATTTTTTCCATATTTATAAGCTTCTTTAAATAAGTCAGTTTTACTAAAAAGTACATTCAGTACAATATTGATACAATCTAATATTTTTACTTAATAAAATTTCCCTTGAAAAATCAATGTTATAATTCATAACTCAAAATGTTCAATTAATCATTTTTTTTCATTAGACTTATTTCCTTCCGTTATGTTCATTTTATCATGATTTTTATTAATTCCATTTTACTTATGGCTTTTTAATTTTAGCTTTTCTTAAATAAAAATTAGCTCTTTTCTTTAACTTTAAACCTTATGACATAGTTCCAAGCATTTCTTCTTGTTTTAAGTTTATAAACAAAATGACAAACCAGTAGCAACATAGTTTTTAAACTCACCCTCTCTTTTTTTTAAAAATTTACATTACCCAATTTTTTCAAACATTATTCACTACTTATGCTAGTGAAATAAGGTGCTTAGCACATTTCTTATTTAACAACTACCTACCAAACTCAATCTTTTGGTTAGGATTAATTCATGTCATTTGGTTTATCGTATATGCCTTCAAATTAGATAGGTACTAACTATATTAATAAAGATCATTTTTCAATTATTTTTATGTTTATGGCACCATGCATCAATAATAATTGGACTTTGTCAATATACAATTCAATATATCTTTCTCGAAACAGAGACAATAAGCTATCTTACCATCCTTATTCTTTGAAATAGGACCATGTTATATGGAAAAAGCATCCATTACATAAATTTTATCAAGTTATCTATAATTTTCTTTTAAATCCCAACACTAATATAAGTTTGGATGAGTCTCATTTCATTCAAGCATAACAAACTAAAACCCATTTTGTACTTTGTTAAGCAATAAGGTATAAATATAGGACAAAAGACAAACTTTACTAGGTTACTATAGCCTTTATGTACTGTGCTCTCTAAAAATAATTAAAAAAAATAATCACTTTTTCTTTAAATGTTGCTTCTCTACTCCTACCTAGAAAACCGTCTTATCCCTCTGAAACCAATCTTGGAGCTACCACACTTAGACTTCCACCATATCTTAGGTAATTTCTAACTTTATCATAAAAAAATTATACTCATATCCTATTAATACATTGTTTAATTTGTATTATATATTGCATATAAAGTAAAAAACTAAAATATTATCAATAATCAATAATAATAAATAGCAAAAATCATCATTAGGATAAGGAATTTGATCATAGAGACTTACATTGTAAAGGAAATTATGAAACCCCTTAACTAATTTATCAAAGCTAACTAGAACCTGTAAAGCAATCACTTCATATTGATAAACCAAATTTAACTCTAAGAGCTCTACTTAAGTAGACATAGATCAAAATGGAGGATCTTTATGAAATTAGGATCACCTAAATCACTTCTTATCTAGGCATATTAAAAGCATCCTACAATTAATTGTGGCTTTTAGGTATTATGCTTTATTTTTTCAAATCTTTTTATTAACATCACTTTAAATTAATCAAAATATGTATATTTCTAACATTTATAAACCATTTTGAATAACTAAATTAACTATATGCACATATGAGAAATATCCTTAGACTCGGTATTAATTTACCAAAATCAAACTTAAACAAAATTTTATCTATAAGAGAATCATTAGTAAGATTATGAGATTATGGTATGGAATGGCATTCCAACAAAAAGTAGTCCATTTTTTGGTATGTTAAAACTCTTAAGGTAAGGAAGGGTATATCAAGCTTCCCACATGGAAGCCCTATCTCCCTTTTAGTATCATAAGTGCTTTTCACATTCTTAACATCTAATTTATTTTATATACCTCTCTTTACTTTCATTTTAAAAATGAATAACAGTTTTATGAGTGCCTAAAATTTTTCCTAATATTACCTTAAGTGCCTAAACTTCAAAAATCACTAAATTGGTGTTTAAATAATTTGAATATTAGGATGTTGGTGCCTTTGTCAATCACTTTTAATACAAGTCCTAAATCAGTAATATCCCTTCCATTATTACTCATTCCATGTATTCTCTGTCATAGATTAATATATTAGTTAAATAGTTAATTGAAGTTGCATTTTAGCCAACTTATCAAAAGTGGCAAATGAAAACATCAATGTTGTGATATTCAAATTTTTTTAACATCAATTTAGGGATTTTTAAAGTTTAGGAACTTAAGTTAACATTGGGACAAAGTTTATGTACTTATAAAATCTTTATCCCTTAACAAATACTATATTTATAACACCAACATTAATTAATTCAAGTTTGGCCTAATTATCCTTAAGCCCAATCCATTAAAATCTTTAGCTCTAGAAAAAAAAAATTCCAGAATGCTCTGCCCCTTCCTTTTCCTCTTTTTTGTCAAGTTGTCATTCTTATTCTATCTGTCGAGGGAACAACTCATGTTCGTTTGCCAAAACTCTTGTTTCTACTATTTATTTTCCTTCTCTTAAAAGCACAAAAGGTGAGAATGACCTAAAAATTCCATTCTTGATTAATATGGAAACAAGAATAAGAGCTAGAAAACCCTTGATGAATTAATTCGGTGAATTTTCTTTTAATTAATCCTTCCTAGTTTCTGCATTATTTTGATTTTGAATGGCAGTAGGTTAATGTGGATTTTGGGTTCAATTATAAGTAAAGATGGTAAAGAAGAAGTATCTGACGTTGGTTTTGGATTTCATTGCTTGATTGGAGCTTAATTTCCAATAGTGAGTTATTGATTTTTATATTTTTTTCTAGCTGCTTAGTGTGTGTAGTTTAGAGATAATGAGAGCCGGTGATGTTTAAGTTAGAGAGTGAGCAAAGAAGAGAGATGAAAGTGGATAGAAATGGAGAAGAAAGGGGCTAGCCAAAGGCTAGTTAGAATCTAGATAAGAGTACTAGACAAGAAGAAGAAGAAGAAGAAGAAGAAGAAGAAGAAGAAGAAGAAGAAGAATGGAAAAAGAAAAGGAAGTTTTGGGAGAGAGAGGGGGCGAGATGACGAAGACGGCAATTCTGAAATTTTTGGATTGGTGAGGTTATTTTAGGAACAACAGAATTTTAAGTTTATTTTTTAGAATTCTAAAAGCATTTGAGGGTAGAATAGCAATAAAGGATTTATAAGGGCATTTTTGAAAATTTCTTAACAAATTGAGGACAAAATTGAACTATTAATCTAAAAAGACGTATTTTTTTATTTTAGGAATTTTTTAGGAGTATTTAGTAATTTTGGAGATTAAATTAGTGAATTTGGATTTTTATGTTTCATTATGGAATATTAGTAAATTGGCTTGGTAATTGATTAAATTTGACTTATTGGATTTTTGTGATTATATAGGTTCTACGGATCAAAAATTAAGGATTCAACCTAATATGATAAAATTAAAGTTTCTAGAGAGCAAGTAAGGAATTATAATTTGTACCCTTATAATATTATAATTATATGCAAAGTAATATAATTTAATTCATTATGTGAAATGTGTGAAATTTGGAAGTTTTGCAAAAGTAATTCCTTGTGATATTAAATTAGTAAATTTTGTCATGATATCATATTTATTTTTGGAACTATCTAATTATGATAATTTTTCAGATTAAATGTGTTTGCATGTAAAATATTGATAGCACGTGATGAAATTATTTGAATGATGGAAATTTTCTTGATTATTTTTATGATATTAATTAATTATTTAATTTTGGCATGATATAATATTTTCCTAACGTATGGAATCACATTAATTGATGATCAATTAATAGTCCTAAATTAATGTGTATTGTGATTTGAGAATAAGTCCTAGATTGATGTGTATTGTGATTTGAGAATGAGATTGAGATAATAAGATATTAATATTAGCTAGTCACTTTTATGTAGATAGTGTCACGGCATTTGAGTCCTAGGAATGTCATGCCTAAAGCTAGGTATTGGAATGATATCAAGATATCCCAAATCCTAAGGATATTCTATGTCATTGACTAGGCACTAGAGTAGTATCAGAGTATCAGATGTGATATGATTAAGAGATACACTGTGTTGGAGATATATATGCATATGTGCATGCAATATTTGATTTTTCACAAAGGGATTGAGATTTTGAAATGATGATTTCAGCTTGCAGACCATTAGATATAGCCTACTAGGTTAAGTGAGCCCTAAATAAATTGAATAACAGAGATTAACTAGAATTTATACATTGGAATTATATTTATGCATTGCATGAATCTGTATCTTATGGATTTATATTTTTTTTCATAGTGGAAAATGTTAAGAAATATTGATATATTTATGTGTATTAAGATATGTATATGTGTCATTTCCTAAATAACTATTATGGTTTAATTATATGTGTGTGATGTATAATATAAGGGTACAATTACTAAATTCTTACTAAGTTAGCAGCTTATTTCTTAGCCGTGAATATTTTTTTCAGGAGATAAATTTGAGTTTGAATTTATTTATGTACAGTTTATCAATGAATATTTTTTAGGAGCATTATAATTAGCAATGTTGAAGCATTTAGATTCAAGTATAATAAAATTTGGGGGCAATACAATATTGATAGTCCTTTAAATTAGAGTTCTTCAAAATTTTCACAATTTGAATTGAAAATTGTTATTAATGGTACTACAACTAAATTATGACATTATGATGTAATTTAAAATGACATCTTCCTTTCTCAAGTTGGTTAAGAATAACTTTAGTTCTCACATTTTTAATTTCCTTAATATTAAATCACTTTTGGATTCTTAATTCATTTTTTTTTCATAGTTAAGCCAAATAACAAAGTCTTCTAAATTTAAAAAGACATTTGAAATTAATTAATACATCAATTTATTAAATTTAAGTATCATTTCCTCATTAAAAATTTTATTAATATTGGTTATATCATCATTATTTACCTCAAATTCATTCTTACAAAAGTTGACATAATTTATTTGTTCTAGTAAACTCATCAAATATGCCATCATATTCTTTCTCACTTAATATGCTCATTCTACTTAATTTCAACTATTTATCACCCTTAAACTTAAAATTAATAAATATTGGATCATTTAAACCTAATGACTATGTAACACAATTGAAATCAATCACACACAGACTTTGATTTATTGATAATAAAAGATCTTCATACTTTAAACCCACACAACTTTCAACTTCCTTTATTGGAATAGACTTCTTAGATCTTAATTTTATCAATATCTTAATTGAATACAAAATTAGAAATATATTTTTTCTTTTTGAAAGTCATGAAATTTGGTAGCATTGTCTTATTCTCAATAAACTAGATTTTTTTGTTTGTATCAAATAAAATACCTAGGATTTCCTTATGTACATTTCTTTAAAATATTTTTGAAATATTTCTTATCAAGTATCACCTCTAAGAATATTTTATCAATTGTATTCCTAAATCTTTTAGTTTATATGTCTTAGGGTTTAGTGCCTATATATTAATTTATTTAACTAAAATTATTTAGTGATGCTAACCATTTTACAACTATTAGTACATTATTGTTTAGTATATTTCTTTCTTATAATTCTTTATTAATGTATCTTATGTATATGAAAATGATAAATGAAGTGTGACCTTACCACACTTAAGGGGTCCCTTTTTTTGTAAAAGACCTAGTTTTATATTAAGAAGAATAGAGACAATAGTGCTAGGAAACCATATGAACACACCACCTTATTTATTAATTCTTGCGCAAGATAGGCATGAAAATTGTATACTTATCATTTGTAAAACGTTAATTGTTTACAAATTAAACACTATTGTAGTTTATTTTCTAATGTCCCCACATCCCTCACAAGAAGTCATGGTATCTCTCTCATTATTTGTGTGTGTGTGTGTGTGTGTGTGTGTGTGTGTGTGTGTGTGTGTGTGTGTGAATAAATATAAAAAGGTGTGGTGGCTAGAAAAATTATAAAAATATGAGAGTGGATTTAACAACCCATAACATGTTTATCACATTGAAGAGGGTGAATTAAAACTTATTGACTCTACATATTAATTGTTTTTAAGTTCACCAATTTCAATTAGATTTTAGCTTACTAGTTTGCAACCTATTAGTTTTATTCTTATTGTGCTAAATTAAGTTCAAGATTTGTTTCTTTCAATTTTTTGGTTTTATATTTTACCTTATATTTGACTTTTTAATTTTTGAAATTAATTTTTTCTTTAATTATTTCATATGAATCATTTTGGACTTGTCAATATGGTGCAAAAAGATGGGTCACTACACTTACACAATTGCGATGATTTTGCTGGGAACTTGATTGATAAATATGTTAGTAGATAGAATTGAAAATTTTGATGTTTATAATTTCAATAGGTTTTGTCGATAAAGTTGTTATTTCTAATGTCAATAAGTATTTCCACTATAATTTTTTTCATAAAGTCAAAGTATTGAGGAATTAAAATGACATTGAAATTTTATATTATATGACTCTAGGGAAGGGCTTCAATGATGGCTTAAGTGAATCAAGTAATAACTGACAAACCTTTGATATGTTGCATCATAAAATAGTAAAAAATGTATATAAAGCATAAGGAACCTACATAGGACATTTGTGTAATTACGCAAGCATAAGATGGGAAAAGTAGGAATACAAATGTAAAAGTGACTAAAAAAACAATGAAGAATCTCCAAAGAGTAAAAAGAAGAAAATTATGACAAAGAAGGAAAAATTGTTTAATAGAAAATCACCTAGAGGAAAATCTAAGCTAGTATTAAAAAAAGACATAGAAGATAACAGTGACAAAGAAGTTAAAACCAAAGACATTAGTTCATCAAAATATTAAAAAATGATAAGGAAATTAAATAAATCAAAGATGAGGTAAAGGTAGTTGTAGAAGAGGATCTTAATGATGATGAAAATGGATTGCAAGACATTTGTGTAATTATGCAAGAAGTATAAGATGGGAAAAGTAGGAATACAAATTTAGAAGTTACTATAACAAACAATAAAGAATCTCCAAAGAATAAAAAGAAGAAAATTATGACAAAGAAGACAATATTGTTGAATAGAAATTCACCTTGAGGAAAATCAAAGATAGTACTTAAAAACAACATAGAAGATAATAGTGACATGAAAGTTAAAGCCAAAGGCATTAGTTCATAAAAATATAAAAAAAAGATGATAAGGAAATTAAAGAAATCAAAGATGAGGAATGTCTCATAATAAAGGTAATTGTAGAAGAGGATCTCAATGATAATGAAAATGGATTACAAGAGACAATAACACTTATATAAGTAAACTAAAAGAGGAGACTAAGAGACAATAAATTCACTATTAAGGTTTTGAGCGAACAAGAAGGTTACCAAAAACTATGAGCGAAATGCAGTTACCAAAAGACAAAAATTGGCTAAGGCTTCAAATTTTAATGGGTTAATCCCTTAAAATTAATGGTGCAGGATTGATTAAGGATTTACTTACACTCAAGAAAAAAATAGCCAATGCCCATGAAAACATGTTTTTTCTTTTAAACCCAAATTAACTATTTGATTCATAAATAACATGGAATAAAAGGCATTAATCACAAGAATCCTAGAAACAAATTTGTTAATCCTAGGAATCCTCACACAAAATCCTAAAGTTGGTTTAATTTTAAGTTTAAGTATGATACTCAATTGAATTTTCATAAATCAATCCCTAATGGTTATGGTATTCAATTACCTACTAATTATTTAAAGGTACCTTTATTTAGGTTTTTAGTTGTAATTTTGTATTTTTATATTGAATTTTATATGTTTTTTTTATATTTTTATACTATTTTTTTATTTATGTTATTTTTATTAATTTATATATTAATTTTATTTTTATATTTAAAAATACAAACTTATTTAAACAAAGCCTTTGAACAAATGACGTTACTGTTTGACATACATGGACATAACAACTCATTCTCTTGGAGTTCGTGAACCTAGTCCTTTCGTAGTAACAAGTCTGTCCAAAGCATTCACTGTCTGTCAATTTGAACTGATGGTCTGTTTGATTTACAGATAAAGAATAAAATAGTTATTAAAATAAATGTGAAATATAATATAATAAGTATTATTTTATTTAATTTATTATTAAAAAAAATTTATGTTAGTATTTAGTATTTAGTTTGAAAATATAAATTTGAAATGGTAAAGAAATAACAAATAAAAAAACTAAAATATCCTTACTTATATTATTATTATTATTATTTATTCTTCTTAATTTTATAAATTTAGTAAATAATAATAATATCATTATTATTATTCCTAATTTTAAAATTATTAAAATTTTATTATTAATTGAAAATAATAATAATAATAATATGATATTATCATTATTGTTATTGTTATTGTTATTATTATTATTATTATTATTAATTTTCTACTTATTATTATTC
>JAOXYD010108396.1:0-11537 GCA_028565735.1 Pinacopodium congolense
TGCCCGAGCAGTGGCCATGAATGGTCGTCTTAAAATTATAGGCACTGTACTATCCTCCTCCATATGCAAGACAAGAAAATCAATAGGGAATATGAACTTATCAACCTTGACTAGAACATCTTCAATAGTCCCTCTTGGATAAGTCACTGATCTATCAACCAATTGTAATGAGACAGTAGTAGGTTTTGGATCCTCTAATCCTAATTTCTTAAAAATTGATAAGGGCATCAAATTAATTCTTGCTCTTAAATCCATCAAAGCCCTATCAATTTGAAAGCTACCAATTGTACAAGGAATGATAAAGCTATCAGGATCCTTGATTTTTTTAGGTAAATCCATCAAAGCTCTAGCAACTTACATTGAACGTTCAGTTGAATGGAAGAGACCAATCTGGTGAGACTAGAATTGGTGCACTCGTAAGCTTTCACTTTAAAAGCTCGAAAGAGTGCATACACTTTTCATCAAAATTAAATGTTGCATCCTTGGTTAAAAGACATGGAAATGTTCAATATTTTTATTATCATTTAAGAAATGTGAATGTACTTTCAATCAATCGCAAAATGTATAAAAATAATACTAATGAGCCCAAGACAATATAAGTACTAAAAGTTCATTTAACTTCTATTTAGTAGGTACCAAAATGGAAAGGAATAAAACCGTCATTGTTAAACCAAGTAAAAAGGATGTATGGTGCATAAAAAAGGTACTTAATTATTATGAGTATATGAAATACTTGATGAGAACTATCTTGAATGATATAGTTTGTTTTTGTTGGAAAATCCAGTTGGGAAAGGTTTTTGTCTGTGCGTCATGATTCTTCGGTCCATAGAATCAATTCTTCAGTTAATCGATGATCGGTCGATCAATATAAGTAATTCGATCAACTGATGTTTAAAATCATCGCGATTTAAATCCCTTCTACATTTTTTATTTCTTTTCTACCCTTTTCTCTCTCTCTTTTTCTATCTTCTTCTTCCATTACTGTTCATCCCCAGCTCTCCTCTCATCCTTTTCTACATTTTGTAGCCATCTGAAAGTCATTCTTATGTTTCTACAAGGATTTTTTCCAACGTCCTTTAATCTTCGTCTACATCTTCAAGGTCTTCGAGCTCTGTCTCTCCTCTCCGATGCTTCTCTCTAGTGCTCCTCCACCTCTGATGAGCTTTAAGCCACTATAAGGTTATCCTTGTACTTCAAGTAACCTTCTAATCCTTTATCCTCAATCAATTAACTTAAATTACATGTGGATTGATCAAGTTTTAAATTTCTAGCTTTCTAAGTCTGAATTTGGGTTTTTTTTCTTATATTGACAAATTAGCTTGAATTAGTTGTAGTTTTTTGCAATTAGAAGCATAATTAGGGCTTTAGAACATTCAATTGCATTTCTACACGTTCAATTTTGATTCTTTCTAATTTTAATTTTTTAAATTTTAAGTTTTTTTAATAAATTAGACTTTTTAAAAATTAATCTATTAAAAACTCAACTAAACTATTAATTGAGATTTTTGTTCAATTTATTTGTTAAATTGAGTTTTTTATAAATATTTCATATTTAAATTTTTTGGGTTATTGAATTTATATATATATATTAAGTTATTGATCTTTGAAGATCCAAATTAGGAAAACTCTTTCAAGGTGCTAATTTAATCAATATACCTTTTGTGTCAAATTTACATTTTTTTCCTTATTTTCAGAAAAATCTTTTGGAAATTTATGAGTTTTTGTTTAAATTAAATCTGATTTCTTTTTATGAAACTAAAATTCTCTGAAATTTTCTTAACCAATTATTTGAGTGTGAAGTTTTCAATTATGTTTATCAAATTTAGTTAGGTTTAATAAGATTTTATGATAGTACCCCCTTCTTATTATCCTATAGGTTTACCTTTTTTTCCCCTATTTGAGTCCTATTGGTTTCTTAAGCAAAAATTGTATTCATTCATATAAAAGCCTCTAAGTCTTAGAAGTTGTACCTTCAGTCATCTATTCATGATTTTACTTTCAGGTTGTGTTTTTGACTATAGACAAAGAGATTGCCTTTTCTCTTTATCTATTTTTAGAGCTTCATTAGGTATCCTCACTATTCTTAGAGTCTTCCTCTTATTCTTGGCCTACTTAAAATTTCAGTATGGTTAGGACTCAAGGTGGAAGTACCTCTAGGAGTAGGAGACTTCCAGTTAGTTATGAAAATGACTATTTTGATGCTGATTCCATTTATTGCCAACCGTATGCCTTGTCTAAATTTGCTTTGTGTGTTTGTCTATCTGTTTGTGTTCATTACATCTTAGTTGTCTTACTTTCATCTTTTCAGGGTGTTTTACTTTCTCTTTCTTGCAATATTTGAAATAACAATTGCATCTCGACTCTCTGTGGTTCAACCCTAGCTCATCATTATTGCATAGTTTGGATAGTTAGGAATTTGTTATTTGATAGCTTGCAACGAGTTCATCATTGTTCTTCTTAGGATGTAATCCATATGTTGAAACAACATTGTCAAATGAATGCTTAGGAAAATTTTCATCTTCTATGTTCTTACCCTTAGTAAAAACAGTTTTGGCATTAATAGAAACATTTATATAATAAATCCTAAACCTTGCTTATCATTAGAACACTTTTGACCTCCTAACACACAATCTTAACTTCTCTTTGACCTTTATTAATTTTGACAAAGATTCCTTAAGTACTTCCGCATCCTTTTTCAAACATTCATTTTCATTCCTCAATATAATCCTATTATTATCATTTTCATTATGCAGGGCGACGTCCACACTCTTACATTCTACCAAAACATACATCTCATTCTTTAACCTATCAAATATGCATGAATTCTTTGCTTCTAATGTGCTATGCAACTCATTTTTCAACTATGCATGGAATTCCTTTCTAAAAAAACCATTAACTTCACCAATCTATCGTTTTTAAAATATTAAATCATTTTACTTTTTCATAACATCCTTTTCAATCTAATAACATTCACATACCTAAACAATATATGATGTGTGATTTCATCATTGTCTACATCATTTTTATTCTCATCATCAATATTAGAAGATTTAGAAGAAGATAGTACCTAATTGATTTCCTTTTTTATAATGTTTGATGACGATAGAGCTTCTTCCATTAATGCCACTAAGTATAGATTTTGTACTTCTTCTTCTTCTTTGGCTTCCTCCACTTCCTTCTTCTCTTGTTTGGCAACTTCCACATCATTTCCACTTATAAAAATTTTCTTTAATCTACTCAAAATATCATAAATCAAAACACATATTGAACTTTATAAAAAATTCTCTTATTTAATGCATTATGTATGATATGTATGGATCATTCATTTAAAGAAACAACTTTTGTTTCACTTGAAAATCCATAAGGGTCATTTGAAATGAACTCCCAAAAATAAAAATCTTTTCCCATAAAAAATAATTTAATTCTATTTTTCCATTTAATAAAGTCATTGCCATTAAAGAAAGGTTGTTTATGAATATCTAACCTCTCTTAATCAAAACAGTGTATCATTTTCAATCTTTACTCACAATTTTGTATAAAATTATGCAAATGTTAGATGTGGGCTCTAATATCATCTACAATCCCTATGGAATCCAATTGATTCCCCATTGGGTGCCATAAGGCTTATAGTGTACTATATACAAGAGTGATGTTATGGGAATTTTATAAGCTAACTATCTCTATAAGAAGTGTCTTTGCCAATTCCAATAGTTTAAGATAGTACTATTTTAGTAAGGCCACGACCATGAATTTTCAAGAGTTTGACATTACTAGAGTTGCTCTTGACCTTGCCATTTCCACTGGTTTGAGCTTGTCTTAACTTATTAAAACCTCAACTATTAGTTCTAATAATTAAACATTTTTGGAATCACTCTTTAAACTAAGTTCTCTAGTGCCAATTGAATGCTCTTAAGTTTGAACTATCTATTTTAATGCATTATTGCAAACCTTATAGCTTTATAGAGCTATATTATTATCTAAATTTTGACTTAGCCTTACTCTATACAATCTATAGCAAGCATTGATGAATTATTGTCATTATCTCACCCCATCAATTCTAGGTAGTCTACCTTGACAAACTTCATTCCCGGGACTTTCCAAATTTTACCTAGATGCTACACCAATCTCATATGGAAACAAGTCATAAACATCATTTAACCTCATTAATGAAAAATATATATTGTTTGTATCTCATTCTCAATGTCAACCATAACACATAACCTTGCATATCTTATCCTTTTCATAATTGCAAGTGCCTATTGGTTTGGCCATAAAATCAACTAGATGGTTCTACCATTTCTAATCCAACATTCAAGAGATATATTATGTATATTGATCTATATAGGAACTTGTTTAACCTTAACTTTTTTTTATTTGGATTCCCAATCTCCATTTTTTTAGGAAAATAGGAGTATTATTGAAGTTCCAAGGTTTTCCCTATATGATCTTTTAGGCATTTGGAGTATAGTATAATTTGAAAACGAATAATTCATCCTTGGTGAGTAACACTTCTTCGCATATGTGATTCTTTCATTGCTTATGTACCTATAAATTTCAAGGTGGGAATGCCTGCCTCTTATCAAGAAGGAATCCAATTAATGTTGCATTCCATTAACATATTTAAGAATTTCTAAATGAGTCATAACGACTTCTCGAGTAGTTTTCTTTGTGGGAGGACAAAAGTTTAGGCTAGTCACCAAGGAAACATCACCTTAGTCAAAAAAGTGAAATTAGCTTGAGTTAGCTTCAAATTTATATTTCCCTAATCTTTTCAAGAGCTTTAACAAATTGGGTTAGTTACTCTCTTAAACTTTTGATCTAAAATTATCCTATTGACATATGCTTTTGTCTCTTTATACATCATATTATGAAAGAAATTCACAGCTTCCCTTTATAATTATTCTCTAACATTCTTTAGATAGAATGGAATAACTTTGTAGAAAAAGTTGCTTTACTAAGTATTTAATATGGTCTTCTCTTTATCAGCTTTAATAATTCAATTATAGCTTGTACACCTATCCATAAAGGAAAAGTAGGCATCCTAGGTTATGCTCTCAACTATGACATCTATTTGGGTTAAAGAACAATCATTTTTTAAACTCACTTTGCTTATGCTACTATAGTTAAACACTTTCATATTTCACATATTTCTTTCGCAAAGGGACTATTTGTGCTATCATTTTTTGAATAATGAGCTACATTGAAAAAATTGATATTAAATTGATTTTTAGCACTTCTTTTATCTTCAAAAGTATAATAATTACAATTATCCTTAGCTTTTTTTTTCACTAATCAACATTTTAGTTGTATCTTACGTTCACATATTAAATATTTTTCCTAGACATATCTGAATAACTTTAAATAAACAAAATGGAGTATTCTTTTGAGAAAGCCTAGTGTCAGTTTGGTTTCACTTAATATTTTTATTTTTCTTTTTTTTGTTTGAAAAACAGAGATGCTGGGAAGAAATGCACTTGATTACAAAATTTGATTATGTTCTAAACGACTCCTTAACTAACTACGATTTCTCAGCCAATTTAATTATTATTTTCAGTTATCTTTTTTCACACATTTTTTTAAGATTTTGTAATTCAATAGCACTATCATTGCTTTTAATCCTAGAATCATCAAATTTTTTAACATTTTATGTATTTCCATTAGAAATTTGTCATCATAACCATAGTTATTTTCTAAAATATCACCTCTATTTATGATGATCTTACTTTTAATGCAATAGGTGGACATTAAATCCAACCAATTTAAAGGGAAGGAGGAGAAGAATACAACAGTGAGATACAAAGGAGAATGCATAATGGCAAGTCATCTTTTCCTAAGAAAATGAAATAAAGGAATTCTAACTCACAAAAGGATGGAAAGGTTTGAAAAGAAAAATGTTCTGTAATCCATGATTTACAAGATTTTTTATTATATGAAAAAAGGGTGACATTTGAGGATAAAAAAATCAGTAAATGGTAGAAAAAGGAGAACATAGGGTATATCTTCTTAGAAAATGATGCTACAAGCTAAGAGAATGTTCGGTATTGTTGTTGACTTTAGTTTTTGGCTTTTGTTTTTATGTGTATTTATTTGTTTTTGTACTATTTTTCGATTTCTTCGCTATACTAGTGTGTTATTTTCTCAATTTCTGTACTGTTTTTTTAGGTTTTTGTATTTAAAAGAATTGAAACCAAATACCAAAACGAAAATGCATATCCAACATGGCAAAAAATTTATACAAATGTTAATGCCATGTGGCTTATGGTTGTTAGTTAAATGGCAAAAAGTATCATTATAATCCCAACATTTTCACTAATATCCAAGTTCAATCCTAACGTTTCAAGATATTTTGATCAAGCTTTAATGTTTTAAAAGCATTCAAAAACAATCTTAACATGTTAAAAACATCTAAAAAGAATCTTAAACTAAATTTTGTTAAACATTGAGTTTAGATTAGTTTAGAACGTTTTTAAAACGTTAAGGTTCTTTTTTAACAATTTAAAAGTTTAGTATTATTTTTCAATGTTTTAAAACGTTAAAGTCTAAACTATTTATAGATGAAAAATTTAAGCATAATGTGATGCCTCTTTTTTTTAGTTAAATTGGTTCGACACGGATTATAAACTTTTTGTTTCTAGAAAAAGTTTTTTTAGCCAAGGTTCGCTAACTTATTAAGGTTAGCTAGGTTGCTTAGTAAATAGCTATAAACAATCAAGGGAGTTTGATTGAGTTTTAATGAATGCTTCAGTTGCATCCATGTTTATCGTCATCAAATGCCCACATCTCTCAATAAAAGGAAAATTGGAATGAAATAATAGTAGGACAAGATGTGACAAGTGAAAATTTTGACAAAAGTTGTCTCTGCACAAAAACATTGTTGAACACAAATTGGAATGTTTGATTATCCTCATTCAGTGGTTGTATCTTACTATCCATGTCCCGTAGGATTAGGAGAATAGAGGATTGACAGAAGCCATTATGATAGTGGGAAAAATTCCCTCTCCCTCCCCATTGGGAAACACCTTAGTTTTTCTAAGTTTTTCATAGATTGCTTCATCTTTGCAATTTCCTGTTATATCCCTATCATGTTGCATTGTCTTGATACCTATCTTCATGTCATAAAACGCTATCATTTCTTATGGTTTCCCCCTTTAATCTTATTTCTAGCATTTTATGCTTTTATTTCTTAAATCAGTCACCTCCTTTTCATTTTTAACAGAATAGATTTTTCTAACTGTAGCTAGGTTGCATTGGATTTTCATATACTTCTAGTCCTTCTATTTTTTGGATTTATGATTTTATCTAGTCCCTCTATTCAAATTAAATAATCTATTTATTAAAAAGGCAAAAAAAATTTAATTTTGGTTTAAATATAATTAATGATTTAAAATTCAAAATATAAATATAAAATTAAATAATAATTTTAAAATTATCTAGAACGTGAAAAACTTTTGTCAAAATAAGATACAAACTAGTAGAGATAATTTTTAGTCCAAATGATTTAAGGGTTTGGAAAAATTGAATATCTACACATTTGTTGTCAATATAAAAAAAATTAAGGTCAACCTTTTTATATACCTATTTTTATAAAATATGAATTCTTATCATCTATATATTTTCATAAAATAAGATATCTAAAGAAGGACATTTATGTACAGTTAATTGTTTTTGCATAAATTTTTTTATATCTATAGTTTATGTTTTCCAAATTAGAATAATTGCAATAAAAAAATGAAAAAAATCAATTTTTTTAAATTGTTAAATTCATGTTGGTATTAATTTATATAACATTCATTTTAGTTTCAAAAGTTTTTGTTACATCTTCTTATAAAAATTTGCATTATAATTAGTTTTAGTTTCATCACATAATAGTTAAATTTCCCTAGAAAGTTTTGCATATTATGGAGCTCTAGATTAATTTGAAGACAATGTTTGAAGTTACAAATAGGAGTTTGATCTCAAAAGAGCCAAATCAAATTCCCTACATCTCTTTGATGTTTTGTTGAAATTTCAAGAACAATCAAACTACATCACCATTTGAAATGAAGGTCTAGAGAAGTGATATACATCCAGAAGTATTTTCAAAATCCCAAAAGTGAGGTCTACCAAAGATTTTTTTTTGCAATTTTTTTTTTGTGGTTCCAAAGATGGTGATCCTAAACGTGTTATTATATTTTCTAGATATTAACAATTTGAGCTATTTAAGAGTGGGTTATTACATGAAAGGAAAGATTAGTTTAAGGCAAAAAATTCATTCAGGATAAAATTTTTATTGTTTCTTTCAATGAACATGACTGAACTTTTCAATTTCTAGGGTTTTGCCTTTACATTTCAATGTTCTTGAGGGAAAAAGTATCATTTAGACCATAATGTTTTCACCGATATTCAAGTTAGATATAACGTTTTATAATGTTTTGGTCAAACCTTAATGTTTCCTAAGCATTCAAAAAGAACCACAACGTTTTAAAAAAGTTAAAAAACAATTCTAAACCCAATGTTAATATTTTTATATAAATAGTTACAATTTAAATAAACATTGTATTACTTTTAATCTTATATTTATATTAACATTTTATATTAGTATTAGTAGAAATAAATAAAATAATAGTTTATCATATATTGTTACTATTTTTTATGTTTTGATATATTAAATCTATTGATATTAAATTTTGATAATTTAATATTTTTTATAATTTTTATTGTTATTTATTTTAGAAGTAAGTCAAAATTAATATTGATTATTATGAAATTGCATTATATTTATTATATTAATTTATTGTTTGAGATATGTTGAAATTATATTTATAAGTGATGTATAAAATATACAGGGATTATTTTGTAAATTTTACAAAATTCAAGCATCATTTTATAAATTTTAAAAGTTGCCAATGTATCGGTATCGGTTATCATTCTGAGGAGAAAACTTATACCGGTACGGCACCAATATTAATAACCTTGATACTAATTAATTTTTTAATATTAAGGTCACTTTTCCTTTTTAGGATCAAGTTCGTTCATTTTTCTAATAAAAAATATTTTCATTTTATCGATAGTTTACTAAGGTCAATCTTTAAAAAAAATTTCAAAATAAAAGTTTATTTGCTTTCTTTTTTCTCATTATCCATCCTCTTTAAATATTAAAAAAATCTCATTTCATTTTATTAATCAAAAGTTATATCCTTAATGAAAATTCCTTATATATACATAAATATATTGAAATAAATATAAACTCCTTTCAAAGCACTAAATCTATTCTTCTAAAATTCACAGTCAATCATTCACAAATTCTTGTACAAATCAAAATTCAATTTTTACTTTTAGTTAAAACATTTTCTTTTACTTTTTTCTAAATAAGTTGCCATAAGCTCATCCATTTTGGTTGTTCTTTTTTTAAATTTCCTAATAAATACAAAATAGTCATTGACTCATTTAACTAATTAAACAGTCAAAATAAGGCATGTCACAAATTTCTTCTTTTGCAGTGAGACCATTGTGGTTTTTTGCTTTTTTATGATTTTTTAGTTCCTTTTTAGTCTAGGCTTTTTTATATCATTCATTTGACTAAATAGTTCCAACTTTATGGATCTTTCATTTATCATTTTTTCGCTCCTTGGTATTCAATTTTGCTTTAAAGTATCAGTGACACATTAGCAAAAATGATTTTGTAGTAGGTTGATAAGGTTGAATTATCTTCAATTTTTATATACATTTAAATTTGAATTCATACCTTTTTATATATTTAAATGCTTATTTTGTGTTCATATTAAACTTACATGCAGAATGCATTATTGAACACAAATACAAAGTGAAAGGACTTAGTTTGGAAAGTATTTAGATGAAAGCTGACGGCTCTTAAACTTATAAAGCTAAAGTTATTTCAACATAGAAACAGAGAAAATAAAAAGAAAAAAAGAAAAAAGGAGAATAAAAAGGCAAGCTCTTATAAAACGCACCAAGTTTGAGCGTTTAAGGTGGCAATAGAAACAAAGGAGCTTAAGCTGTCTAAAATGATAGCTTCATGGAATGTTAAGCAAGGCAAGTTGTCCATCAAAATGGCAGCAACATAGAGTCCTTCGTTAACACATTAAATGGAAGAAATTAGGAGAGCCACATATTTAATGTAGCAAATTAAAAGGTGCATCATCATTTTGAATGGAGTAGCAAAGTAAAGGAGATGTGCAGAGTTTTGACTAGTGTGGAGCATGAAATAAAAAACAAAGGCAAGCTTTCCATTAGGTGGGGGTGGGGAGTGACGACTAAAAGCAGCAACAAAAATTAGAGAAGGAGCTATCCTCCATTATCTTGGATGGTTTGGAGTTTCCTTGGAGTTTGTAGTCAACTTAGAACTTGGTGGAGGGTACCTTGGTGGAGCTACAACAACCCCTTAGCCATGTTCTTTTGGACTTATTTTGAATTAATGCACTGTCAATAATCCTTTTAGCTTAGTAAACTTGTTAGCATTAGTTCTCATTTTCATTTTATCTTTTTTTTAATAGGGATGCATTTTATAGTATTTACATATGTGTTTCAATTCCATTTCATCCCTATTTTGTTTTTTAAATGCTTAATTTGTGTTCCTTTTTGTGTTTATGTGCAGATTTGATCTTAAGGTACAAATAGTAATTAAAAAGGCCAAGTTTTGAGTAGAATTGGAGCAAATTTTAAACTAAAAGAGGTGTGGAATCAATTTGAAGACGTAGAGTATCATGCTATGAGGTCCCCCCCCCTAATTTGAAGGCTATAAGACAAGTCGTGAAGAGTTTACAAAGAAAAGATCTAGATAAGCTTGGTTGAATTGTATATTTAGTAAAGGTGCTTTTGAGGACAAATTAGGAACACTTTGAGAGCTCAGACTTACAAGAAATTATGTAACGTATAATATCATCATGTTAGGAACTTACATACCAAATTTTATGGCAATCGAAGGTGTGAAGGAGGAGTTAGAGTAGAAAATGTGATTAGAGGTCGAAGTTGTCAAATTTTAGGGAGTAAAATGACTCCTTCAAGGCCATAGACGACGCTATGTTACCCCGAAACTAGAAGATAAAAAAGGCGAGAATGACGTCATTTTGTACTGAACTCAAAGTATAAAAGACAAGTGTTTTTTTTTAGACTTAGTAGCCCCTCCATTTGTGATTTCCAGCCATGTCTTTATACTTTTAAGGGCTTTTCTTAATTTTAACTTAGTTTTACTTATCTTTCTAGTATTTTCTTCATTTTTCTCTATTTATTTTATGTTATAGACCTTGAATATTTAGTATTTTTGTTGTTTTTCTATTATTTCTACATTTATTTTATTTTTATATTTAGTATAGTTTCTCTTGAATATTTTTGTTGAACCTTTAATATTTTCTTAATGTATGGTGTTTTTGTTATCTTTTAGCTTTGTTTTTGTTAATTCCTTTTGTTTTATTTATTTTTCATCCTTTATTTTAATTATTTTACTATGTTATTAGTTTGTTTAATTATTTTAGTAAAGTTTAGTGTTGAGAGTAACTCGAACAACTAGTTTTACGCTCAAAACCGCAAGTATACGGGTC
>JAOXYD010108407.1:0-11537 GCA_028565735.1 Pinacopodium congolense
ATATTTTTGCACAATTAGGAGAGAATTAGGAATTATAATGTATAAATTCATTATTTGTGCATTATGGATAACCTTTTTAAAATTATTTCAAAAAGGGAGAGAAAATATGCGATATTAATTTCTCTTATATATAAGGAGTAATGTTTATATGATGAATAAATTTAGGGGGACCCAAAGTCTAGGAGGAGTCTTTGTTTTCTTAACTTTATCCTATTTTGTTTTTGGCTTTTCTAATACCACATGTTTTGTCATTACTAAAAATAAAAATATTGTTGAACCAAGGAAAGTTTCAACCGATGGTTTGATGATGAAAAAATGTCATTACTACTACTTTTTTAAAAATTATTAAAAAGATGGGAATGTGAAAGAGGTGTAAGAACACAGATTAGAGCCAAGAAGAATTCATATAAAGAACAATTCAATAATGTGATTAAGATTAAGAACAAGCATATGAAGACCTAATCAGTTCATTTATGTAACTTTTATGTAAATCTGATCTTGCTCATCACAAATTTTTAAGTATTCAACCATAGCATAATTATTTACATTAGGTTTATTATATATAGTGGTACATAACTAATAAAAAATTTGTGAATTTTTTAAAAGAGAATCCTCTTGATAAATTAAAATATTTTAGGAATTTTTTTGAATGCGTTTGAGTTAAAAAAATTTTAAAACAACGAGTTGTGTAACTTTGAAAAACTTATGACAATGTTTGAAAAAAAGTAGTGGTTGACCAATGTGTAAAACTCATTGACCAATGTATGGATTTTGATGTATATTGGTCGGCTAATAAAGCTTAAACTAGAAGACTAATGTTTTGAAATGGTTGGATGAAATTTTTTAAAAAGAATAATGGTGTATTAAATAGCGAATAAAATGACGACTTTGTAATCCGTTGGTTGTTGTATATGAGTGATTGACCAGTATAAGTGGGCATGCTACGTATTTTTGTGACTAATTGTTAGCTTGATTTACCAATATGAGTATTAGTCAACACACATGCCAAATTGGTCAACCAATACATATTATTGTTAACCAATGGTCCCACAAACTATCTAACAACTAGTTTTTAATAAGCAAATCTTATGAATTTATTATGTATAACGACTATAAATGACTAATTAGAGATTTTAAGAATACAAAATGATGGTCTAAAGTATATTTGAAGCATCAAGTGAGTCAAGAACATATAGTAGAATTAAGAGTGATTTTTAAAGTGCTTTTTAATAGTTGTTTCGTACATCATCTTATTAAGTTGTAAAACTCTTAAATATATTAGTTGAGTAAGTGAGATAGTTTTTAAGAGTGTATTTCATTCTAAACTTATAATTGAATTATAAGATCCTCTTTACCAAAAGAAGCTCTTCACTTATTAGAAGAAAGATCTTAGTGAAATTTCTAAGAGATTTATGAAAAGTGGATATAGGCAAGATATTTTTGCCGAACCAATATAAAATTGATTTACTATACTGCTATAAAATCATCCTTTGCATACTCTCTTTACTTTTACAAGTTTATTTTTATATTTAAAATATATTATTATATTTTCACTATATTATAATTATTTTAGAGTCAATTTTCAAATTAAAAAAGTTTTAAAAATTTTTAAATTTCACTTAATTCACATCTCTCCTACCTCTACCCTTAAAGTGTATCATACGATCAATAAATGATCCATAAAAAATCAACAGATGGTGGCTGGAGGAGAAGAAAACCCAAATGTCATATTTTTTTATTTCTTTTTCAACAGATATGTGGATAGCAGCTAGGTCAAAGTTAGAGAAAATAGGAGAAATTTGAGGTTTTATCTCTATAAGGATGGGCGTAAAAATTTGACATAGACCTACCCTAAAATTTTAAGGGTGTAACAATTAATCGCAACTTCATATATATATACATATTTGTGTGTGTGCACACATATGAATGTTGATACTTTGGTGTACTTGTTACAACAAATATAATTTGTTTAAATTATTAGATAGATGACATCTAATCGAAAAAGTATTACACACTTAATAAAACTTCCTAACGGATTCTAATAATAAAATGGGGAATAACAGTAATAACTATTAAAATCCATGGTTGTTTGCTTGGATGTAATTCAATTGTAAATCATTTGATGATTCCTCCATAATGCACTAAAATTTTCAGTAATTCTATAGTCTTTAAAGTCATAAGCAATTGATTTAACGAGATGATAGTTTACGTGCTTCGAACATTTGCATGAAAACCCATTAAAAGTTAGAAATTCTGTCTATATTGGAGACTATATAAACCTAACAAAAATCTATAAAACTAAAAATTAAAAAAAATTACCGTCTCTTTTGTTTTTCTAACATAAAAAGTAAAAGAAAGAAGAAGAAGAAGAAGAGGATAGATTTCTACATATCTAGGTTAAGAAAAGCCATATCCATAACTCAATACAAAAAAAGAAAATTATTTTTAAGATCGGTGGCTTTAAGTGGCTAGCTCTGTCGAGTAGACATAAATTAGATATAGTAATTGACATGCTTAAAACCAAAAAGACAAAACAACAAAAAAATGTGAAAACTTGCAATGAAAACTTTTTTCGCACCTAAAATCATCTTTTTCATTAGTTCCATTATTTTTTTTCTTCTTTTCATTGTTACCTCTAATCTGTAACATAATGAAATAAGCATTTCCACTTACCTTTGCCATACCAAATAGCTTATATATCTTCTCATATAAGATCTTGTTCAATCCCTAGCTTCAAAGACAGAGAGAAGAGTTGAGAGAAAAGTGAAACCTGTTTATTTCCTTAACTCTCATAATAATCCATCGTTCAAGTCCGCATATACATCAAAAATAATCTGCTAACTATAGAAACAGAAACAGAAACGACATCACATAACACTAACAGAAGTAACGTCGCATACAATTAAATAAAAATGACAGCAACACAGGAGCATCAATATATTCTACATCCCCCCTTAAGGTGAAGCTTGGTGCCAATCACAAAAGCCCAACTTAGACAGTAAATAAGAGAAACCAGGAGCTACAAAAGCCTTAGTAAAAATGTCAGTAGGCTAGTAGCAGGAAGAAATGAATTTGGGAAGGATAAAACCTTGCTTGAATTTTTCTCGAACTCAGTAGTAATCAATCTCAAGATACTTTGTCCGCTCATGAAAGACATGATTGGAAGAAATGTGAAGAGCCGCCTGATTATTGCACCATAAAGGTATGGGAAGATACACAGGAACCTGCAAATCCTGCATAAGATATGCCAGTTACTGCAACTCACAAACAGTGGTAGAAAGACTCTAATATTCTACTTCTGCAGAAGATCCAGAAATAATAGATTGTTTCTTTGTCTTCTATGAAATTAAAGCATCACTTAGAAATATACAAAAACATGTCAATGACCTCCTTATAACAACACAAGATGTCCAATCAGCATCACAGAAAGCTCTAATATAAAAATCATGTGATCTGAGATAAAATAGCCCTTTTGAAGGTAAGTTTTTTCAATATTTCACTACATGCACAACCGCAGTCCAATGCAATTCAGTAGGTGCACTAACAAACTGACTTAACTATTGAGTAGTATAGGTTAAGTCAGGTTTAGTAAAACCCAAATAAAGCAGCCTACCAATCAATCTTCTATATCTATCCATATCAACCAGTAAGGGTGAAGAAGGATCATGAAACTTACAATTCTTTGGCAAGGGGGTAGAGACAGCTTTAGAGCCAGCTAAACCTATATCTTGAATAATATCAAGAGCATATTTACGCCAATTTACATACATTCCAGTAGAAGAATGAGTCAATTTTAAACACAAAAAATATTTGACAGCATCCAAGTCTTTGATAGTAAACTGAGCATACAAGAAATTCTTAACCTGTTTAATCACTTATTCAGATGGGCCAGTGAGAAGAGCATCATCCACATACACTATTAAGACAACGTATTCAGAATTAGTACATTTTATGAATAAGCAAGGATCATGAACAGACTGTATGAAACCATAACTAATAAGTTATGCAGTAAACTCGACATTCCACTGCTTAGATGCTTGTTTCAAACTATAAAGTGACCTTTTAAATTTACACACTTCATTTCCCTTAGCTTTTTATAACCAACATGAGGTAACAAAAACAGGTCTTCAGTAACATATCCATGCAAAAAAGCATTATTAATGTCCAATTGATGTAAGGGCAAGCTTTGGCAGCTGTTAGACATAAGATAAGTCTAACAGTTACCATTATGGTAACAGGAGAGAAATTGTTGGTATAATCAATACCTTTAACCTGTTTATACCCATTGGCCACTAACCTGACCTTATAACGATCAACTGATCCATCAGGCTTTAGTTTCACCATAAAAACCCATTTGAAGCTAATATTAGTCTTACCAGTAGGTAAGATAGTAATATCCCAGGTATCATTGGCTTCCAAGGCCTGTAATTCAGCCTCCATAGCCTTACCCAATTGGGATTAGTTTTAGCTTGTTCATATGAATTAGGTCCTTTATATTAGAAACATTTACTAAAAAAAGGCAGGTATTGATTTGTAATGTGAGGAGATACCAAAAAAGGGAAGGTACGAGGGGTATGAGCAGAAGAAAAAATGGGAGGGGGAACAACAGTACTATCAGTATGTGATCCAACAATATAAGACACAAAATCTTGCATCCATACTAGTTGCAAAGTCTGTCTCTGACTTCTTCGAACATGAGGCATAATAAAAGGAATCCCAACATCAGTAGGAAGAGGTAGAGAACCAGAAGAAGAATCAATGGATGGGAGTGAACTAGAAAAAGGAACATCTACTGAATCAGAAATAGTAATGGAAAGAGGTAATGGTGTGGAATCAGTACATTCTGAAATGTTTTTTAGAGGAATAATATGTTCATAGAAAACAACATCTCTAGATACAAAGGTTTGCTAAATTTGTAAATTGTACAGCTTATAAACCTTTTAACCAGGATAATAACCTATGAAAATTGATTTGTAAGCTTTGGGGCCAAGCTTATCTTTATGAAGATACACGTTGGTTGTATAACAAAGGCAACCAAAAGTTTTCAAAAAAGAATAGTCTGTTTCTTTATTAAACAAAATCTAGGATGGAGTTTGCCAACTAAAGACAGAAGATGGCAATCAATTAATGATGTATGTAGCAGTAAGAACTGTTTTCCCCTAAAACCTTTTTGGTAATCTAGATTGAAACAAAAGGGCCCTAGAAATTTATAATAGATGTCTAGGTTTCCTTTCAACTATTCCATTTTGTTGTGGAGTATAAGGAGATGATCTTTGGTGAACAATACCAAAAGATGAAAAAAGAGTATGACAGCTATGATTTAGAAACACAGTGCCATTATCAGTTCGAATAGTTTTAATGGAGCTATTAAACTGATTCCAGATGAGTCTGATAAAGTCAAGAACAATTTTTTTAGTTTAAGATTTGTATTTCAACAAGAAAGTCCAAATAACACGACTAAAATCATCCACAATAGTTAAGAAAAAATGATCACATTCAATGAAGATTGTTTATAAGGTCCCTATACATCCATATGTATCAATTCAAAAAATTTATCAGTACTGATAGTACTTTTAGGAAAAATAAGCCTACTTTATTTAGATAAGTGGTAAACATCACAGGGAAAAGAAAGTTGAGAATAGTTCAAGTCATTTGACAGAAGATTCAAATTTTTGGTTACAAGAATTGAAGGATGTCCTAGCTAAAAATGCCAAGATTGAACATCATTTATTACATTGCAATAGGCTAGTTTATTTGACATTTCATCTAACAGACATGTATAATTTTGTATAACAGAAGAAGTAAAAGAGCTATGGTCAAGTATATACAAACCAAAAATGACTTTTCCAATAACAAGAACCTTATTATTCTGAAGGTCTTACAGAACACAAAATTGGGCAGAGAATACAAATTTAATATTGGCTGATGAGGCAAGCTTATTAACCGACAGGAGATTATATTTGAAAGTTGCAACATGTAAGGTAGAGGTAAGGACAAGTTTAGAACTTAACCTAATATCTCCTATATAGTCAATTAGTCTAATAGTGCCATCAGGAAGATAAACAGGAGTATATTGATTAACAGGCTTAGATTGAAGAAACAAAGACAAATTAGTACACTTGTGGTTTGAAGCACCTGTATCTATTATCTAATAACCATGTTCAATTGAAGCAAGAGAACTAAAACTATGGATTAGAGTGCTACCTGCAAAGTCCTGGAGATTAGTAAAGTTGATCATATTCTGTTTATCGTTGCCAGTCCGCATTTGAGTGGCTCCAACTTTGGATTTTCCTTTCAAAGCCTTCTCAATTTCCTGCTAAATCTCGCTTACAATATTAGACCTCTATTCGACACCCAGTCCAAAAGAACACACTACTTCTTCTAGTGGTGATTCCAACATGTTTACGTAGGCTTTACTTTTACCACCATTCTATTTCCTATCTTTCACTCCCTTGAACCATTCTAGATAGCCATTCAACTTGAAATAGTTTTCCCTATTATGTCTATTCATCTTACAGTAATTACATACTAAATCATCTTCTTTTTTTTTTGGACTTTTATTCACTATACCCCTACCAACTCCTTTTATGTTCTAATTTTTTGTAAATATCGCTACCTCAACATCACTAGAAAAAATCACATGGACCTCTTTCTGTTTTTCAATCCTCATAATCATAAAATATGCCATATCTAGATTAGGTAAAGGATCCATCAATAATATCTGATTTCGTACAACGTCATATACATCACTAAGTCTCATAAAAAACAACATTAATCTATCAGTGGATTCATACTCACTTATTTTTGTTGTTGTACCATATTCACGAGCTGATATTAGCGCTAGGCACTGAAGCTCGTCCCACAACCGCTTGAGTTTGGTGAAGTAGTTTGCAATCGAAAGCTCCCATTAAGAGATTGAGCATATTTCCCTATTTATCTAATACAAGAGTAGACCATTACATTCTCCATACCTTCGCTCCAACTTCTTCCATAGATCATAAGCCAATGTTGTATACAGAAAAGCATTGATGATCTCCTTCGATATTGCGTTTAGAAGCCATGAAGTGACCATATAATCAACTCTACACAATCGATCGTATAATGGAGACTCTTCTCTAGGCTTCCGACATCTTCCTGTCACAAACCTTAGTTTCACTTTCACACCTAACGTTATCTTAATAGCCCAGCTCCATGCCAAATAGTTGTTTCCATTCATTGGGGTAGAGACCAAGACCATCCCTGGATGGTTGGAGCTCTGGAGATTCAGTGGATTCTCATCGTCTTTGAAACGTGAATCGAACGCCCCATGCACCTCTTCATGAATACTCGTCACCATGCTTGATTAACAACGAGTAGAACATGAAATCGCAACAAAATCAAAGCTCCAAAGACTAGATCAAGCCCTGCTCTAATACCATGTTCAATCCCTAGCTTTAAAGACACTGAGAAGAGTTGAGAGAAAACTGAAACCTATTTGTTTCCTTAACTCCCATAATAATCCATCGTTTCAAGTTTGCATATACATCAAAAATAATCTGCTAACTACAGAAATAGAAATGACGTTGCATACAATTAAATAAAAACGACAGCAGCACAACAACATCAATATATTCTACAGATCTCCTATAAAGTAAATTGACAAGAATCTCAATTTGAAGGATAAATGTTGACTAACGGGAAGCGATCAAATGAGATAGAAAACAATAAATTCGAGAAAAAGGAGAAAAAATTATTGCATATAAGTGAGGAATACTTAAGCCAGATTATCTTTGTTTCTTATTTTTGTTTTTTATTTTTTAAATAAAAATTAAAAAATCATACAAAAACTAAAAAAATAGATAGAACACAAAAATTGAAAAAAGTGTATAAAAATTAAAAAAATACACAAAGTATAAATAAAAAATGAAAACGAAAAATTAAATAAAATGAACCCTTAAAGTCCAAATGTGATTATTTAAAGAGCTTATGACATAGGAACTGTAGTGTGTTTTTTCTACAGATAAAATTAATTAGGATTTTAGTCAATCCAAAACTTTAATCCTACATGACAAAATATTGAAGTACATTCATTGATGGGTTAACAATTAAAAAGGTGATCGACTTTTTTTTCGTTTTTTAAGTTAAGTGATCAATCTTTTAAAATTTTTAATTGAGTGATTAACATTTGAAAAATTAACCAGTTAAATTGAAAAGGTTGACGTCATTAGTTAGAAGTTGATGATGCTGACGTGGCAACCCGACATGATCTAACACGACCCATTTCAACTTTTTTACCTCTTTTAGTTAATTTTTTAAACATTAATCACTCAATTAAAAGAATTTTCAAAGTTTAGTCACTTAACTAAAAAGGTATAAAAAGGTTAGATTAATAACCTATTTTAAAATTTTTAACATAGATAATCTCATAAATGAATTTTTTACATAATTCTTATAAATACAATTAAAGAATTTAATTATTATTAAATAAAGATAATATTAATAAATTAAAAATGTATTCGTATAATACTGCATGTATAGGGTAAATTATAAAAAAAAATCATGAACTTGACGTAAATTTGCAATTCTAGCTGGAACAAAAAATTTTGATATTAAAGTACAAGAACTTTTAAAAAGTTGAAAAAATGTTTTGTCGTTTGGACTTCCGTTAATAGAACTGACGTAACATCCATATCAACAAATGATAGAACCCACGGATGCTATCTATCAAGCACAATTAAAGGATAAATTGCCAAAAAAAAAACCATAACTTTACTCACTTTTGTAATAATAGCCAGAATTGTCAATTCGTTACAAATTTAGCCAGCTGTTATCCTTCCTATTAATCATGATGATGCAGCTAACATGTCAGTAGTAAAAGGTGTTACGTCATTTACACGTGATATGCCATGTAGATTTTTATTTTTATGTATTTTATTTTAAATAATAATTTTTAATTTATTGGAATTATTTTTTGCCTCTCTTTTCACTTACTTCTTTTACTCTTCCTTTGTCGATATTTGATTCCTAACTCTGTCTTTATTTGTGTATTTAATTACTATATTATATATTTCTTTCTAACCTTATTGAACAAATTTAATTAGTTGTCAAATAAATTTAATCTAACAAATATATTTATTTATGCAGCTTCTCTTTCCAACTATATTTCTCATGCTTGTTAAAAAAAAGAACTTAAATAAATAAAGCAGGTATTGTATTTTGGATATATAATTCTACATATCACAATTTTTACCAATTTATTGAATATATGTCAATATTTATTTTATATGTCATTACTTTACAAAAATGTATATTTATGCATTAAACTATAATATTATTAATAACAAATTTTAATATTTATCAAATAGACTTTATCATCCTTCTTAAAACATGTTTTTTTTTATTCTACAATATTTAACAATATATAAACCTATCTTGCAATTTTTATGTTCTTTCGTACTTCAAATTTTTTTATAAATTAAAAACGAATTCTCTTGGTTGATATTTTCTAAATTTTATCAACATTTAATAAATTATTCTCAAAACGTACACAAATCTTAAAGTTAATATTTTAAGTGTTAACTTTTATAATAATAATAATAATAACAATAACAACAATTAAATTTTATCATTCACTAATATACATGTAGAGTTCAAAATTTTAATTTTTCAAAAAATAAATAAAAATATTTATATTTATATTTATTTTTATATATTTAATAGTCTGTTAATAATTTAAGATATTCTAAATAATTTACCTTTGTATTTCTATTCTAGTGCTAAATTTGGCAATATCAATTTATTTTTTTATTAAATTAAGTCTTTACCATTTTACAATATTAGTAAATATTATACCAACATTAAAAAAATACTGAAGAAGGTGATGCTAAAGTTGCAATATTTTATTGAATTTATTCAACAACTAATTAAACGTTTTTTAATAAGGTGAGAAATATAAAATATATTAATTAAATACATAAATAAAAACAAAATCAATGATCAAATCTGGACAAGGAAAGAACAAAAGAAGCAACTGAAAAGAGAGGTAAAAATAAAATAATAATTATAATAAATTAAAATTATTATTATAAAATTAAAATAAATAATAATAATAATAATCTACGTGACATATCACGTATAAATGACATGTCATCTGCAACTGGCATGTCGGTCGCATCATCACAGTTAATAAGAAGATTAACGACTGGTTAAATTTGCAACAAATTGAAAGTTTTGACTATTATTGTAAAATTGAGGAAAGTTATGATTTTTTTTTCTTATTTACCCTTTAATTGTGCTTAACAGGTAGCATCTGTAGGTCCCATTATTTGCTGACGTGGATGTCACGTTGACTCTGTTAACGGAAATTCAAACCGTGGGACATTTTTTTAAACTTTTTGAAAGTTCTCGTACTTTATCATCAAAATTTTTTGTCCCAACTAGAAATGTAAATTTCATTAAATTCATGATTTTTTTATAATTTACCCAAATAATAAATATAATTGATAATAGAAGATCAAGACAATAATTATTGGTAAAATCATTTTAAGTGGCTTTTAAAATATTTTTAAGATAGATTTTTACTAAATTTTTATATAGTTTAAGTTCAATTTTTATACTTTTAAACTTATTTTTTAAATTAAACTTTATTTATAAATTTATCTTTAAATCTCTAACTCTTTAGTTTTTGAACTTACTCTTATAAAAAAATAAATTTGAGGAAATTTAAAGGTCTTGTCAATGATAATACATGTTTTTTTAATTTTATAAATCAAATTATTTAAAATTATATAAATTATATAAAAATAAATTTAAGAAAATTTAAGGAATATCCTCAAATTTATAACCCTTTAATTTTTTACTATTAACCCTTATATTTATAAAAAGGCTTATAAACTTTTATTATTTTTAAATTAAAACTTATATTCTCTTTTATATATACTTAAAAGAAAATTTATATTGAAATTTAAAATAAAACTTAATAAATATAAATTCTACAAATTTTTTCCTTTTATAAATAAAATATTTAAAATCACTCAAATTTATTTTTTAATATAAATAAATTCAAAAATTAAAGAGTTAGAGATTTAAAGATAAATCTATAAATAAATTTTAATTTTAAAAATAATTTTAAAAATATAAAAATTAAACTTAAATTATATAAAAATTCAGTAAAATCTATTTTAAAAATATTCTTAAAATCACTTAAAATAATTTTACTAATAGTTATTGTCTTAATCTTCTATTATGAATTATACGTATTATTTTACATGCATTATTATAAGAAGATATTTTTTAAATTTATTAATATCATTTTTATTTATTAATAATTAAATGCTTTAATTGTATTTTTAAATATTATGTAAAAACATTCATTTATTAAATGAATCTATGTTTAAAATGTTAAAATATATTATTAATCTATTTTTTATATATTTTTCAGTTAAGTGATTATTAATATTTAAAAAATTAGCCTGAAGAAATTAAAAAGTTGAAATGGATTGGATTGAATCATGGTTATCAGGTTGGGTCGAGTCGTCTCGCCACGTCAGCGCCGTTAA
>JAOXYD010108437.1:0-11537 GCA_028565735.1 Pinacopodium congolense
ATCAAATAACTTAAAACAATTCAAACACAAGATTTGGCCTATGAATTGAGATGATATGCACTTTTGAAACTTCAAATTCAATGCATGATCAAACTTAAGCTCTTAGGTCAATTGAATATAAAGTAAAACTTATAAACATATTTGAAACAACCTATCTAAGGTCTTGAAGCTTCCAAATCAATTGAATTTCCATTATCTTCAATTTTGACCTTTAAACTCCAAGCTATCCATAATGGATTCTTCTTGAAACATACCTAACTTTAGTATTAACAGCATAAAATCAAACCATTAGTGATTAAGCATGTTTTGTTATCATCAAAAAAAAGATTAGAACCTCCCTTGGTTCGACACATAGCACAAATTCCAAGCTATGAAAAGTTTTTAAATGAAATTATATCAAATAAGTGCAAATTAGAAGATTATGAAAATGTGAAATTGAATGAAGAATGCTTTGCAGTCCTATTCATAAAGTTCCCAGCTAAACTAAAGGACCTTGGTAGTTTTATCATTCCTTTTACCATAGGTAGTTTACAAATATAGAGAGTAGTTATGGATCTTAGTGCTATTATTAATTTAATGCCTTCCTCTATTTTCACAAAATTATGACTAGAAGAACCTAAGCCTATAACAATTTCTTTATAGTTAGCAAATTGTTCTATCACCTATCTATGAGGAATTATCGATGATGTTTTAGTAGATATTGACAAATTTATTTTTCCTTTAGATTTCTTAGAAATGGACAAAGAAGAAGATTATAAGGTGCCTATGATTCTTGGAAGGCCATTTATGTCCATAGTAAGGGTACTAATTGATGTGTATGGTGAAAATTTATTTCTACATTTCTAGAATGAGAAAGTAGAGTTTCATATGTCTAAAGCAATGCAGCATCTAATAGACAACAACTGTTGAAACTTCATAAGAATTTAACAATGCGTGAGTGACCCTTCAATGGTATTATGTTCTAATCCTTTACAGAAGATGTTAACTCATACTCAGTCTATAGACCTAATTGAAAAAGAAATGGCTGAAGTTTTAGGAGCTCTAGATGCAAGGCAAGTATCTTCAAGGTGGCATTCTTTAAAGACATTTGAGACTTTGGACAGATTTATCAAACCTTTGTCAAAGTCATTAATAGAAGAGCCTCTAGACTTGGAATTAAAGCCTCTTCCGTTGCATCTTAAGTATGATTTCTTAAGTCCCCCATCATAATTTCCTATTATAATATCATCATCTTTGAATGAATGTTTGGAGGACAAGTTGTTGCAGGTATTGGGAGAGCATATTAAGGCTATAGGATGGACAATTTTAGACATAAAAGGATTTAGCCCTTTAATTTTTACTCATAAGATTTTTATGTAAGAAGGAAGTAAGTCATTTGTCCAACTACAGTGTAGATTAAGCCTTAATATAAAGGAAGCTGTGAAGAATTAAGTGATTAAGTTATTAGATGCTAGAATAATTTACCCTATTTCTGATTCACCTTAGGTTAGTTCAGTTCAAATGATACCTAAAAACGGTGGTATCACTGTGACTCAGAATGAGTAAAATGTGTAAATAGTAATAAGGAACATCATTGGTGGCGTATGTGCATAGATTATCCAAAATTGATTGACGCCACTAGAAAAGATCATTTTCCACTTCCTTTTATTGATAAATTTATAGAAAGATTGACTAGGCACAACTTTTATTGTGCATTGCATGGATATAGTGGGTAATTAAAAATACTGATAGGCCATAATGATGAAGAGAAAACTACTTTCACTTGTCCTTATGGAACATTCGCTTCTAGGCGTATGCCTTTTAGGCTGTGCAATGCCCCTGCCACCTTCTAACGATGTATGCTAGCTATTTTTTATTTGATTGAGTCTTGTATTGAAGTTTTTATGGATGATTTTTCAGTGTTTGGAATGTCTTTCGACTCTTGTTTGGAAAATCTTGATAAGGTACTTAAGAGATGTGAAGAGACCAATTTAGTATTGAATTGTTAAAAATGTCACTTTATAGTGCAAGAGTGTATAATAGTGGGTCATAAGATATCCAGTAAAGGCATAGAAGTAGATCTGGCTAAATAGAAGTCATTGATTAACTACCACCTCTAAACTTGGTTCGGGCAATCAGGATTTTCTTAGTTCATGCTAGATTTTCATATCAAGGACTTCTAAAAAATCACTAGGGCTCTTATGGATAATTTGATTGAGGATGCAACATTTGACCTTAACGATAAGTGTATGAACTCTTTTAAAATTTTTAAAGTTAAGCTTACAAGTGCACTAATTTTAGTTTCACTATATTGGTCTCAACCTTTTGAGGGTGCAATGCATGCAATTTTTCTATTAAAACAGTTATTAGGTAAAGGAAGGATAATATTTTCCATCCTATTTATTATGTATGTAGGACATTGAATGATGCCCAAAACAACAACACAACAACTGAGAAAGAGATGCTAGTTGTTGTCTTTGCATTTGATAAGTTTCATTCTTACTTAATTTTATCAAAATAGTGTATACTGATCATGTGGCCTTGAAGTATCTAATGAAAAAACTTGATACTAAGCCAAGAGTTGCAAGAGTTTGATATTGAAATTAAAGATAAAATGGTGCTGAGAATTTTGTCGTTGATCATCTATCAAGGGTAAATAAGTAAATAGTAGAAAATAGACATATTCAAGACATTAAGGAAATGTTTCCTAAAGAGCATTTCTTAGTAGTTAAGGATGACTTGCTATGGTATGCTAATTATGTAAATTATTTAATGAAATAAGTTCCTTTCTGATGTAAAGAAGTTTCTTTGATATGATCCATACTTGTTTAAGATTTGTAGAGGTATAATAAGAAGATGTGTGCCTTATACTGAAGTGCCTTCTATTTTGACTCATTATCATTCGAAAGAAGCTGGAGGATACTTTGGGCTGATTAGAACTGCCCATAAGATTCTAGAATCAGGATTCTATTGCTCAACATTGTTTCAGGACACATTTGAATTTATAAAATCTTGGGATAAATGTAAAAAAAGTGGAAACATTTGAAGAAGACATGAAATACCATTAAGTAATATTTTAGTCTACAAATTTTTTTATGTTTGGGGCATTTACTTTATAGGACCACTCCTTAAATCCTTTTCCATTCAATATATTTTAGTAGCAGTCAATTATGTAAGTGAAGGGGTACAAGCAGTTGTATTACCTATAAATATTGCAGAGGGGTTGTAAAATTCTTAAAAAGGAACATCTTTACAAGATTTGGTGCAACTAGAGCTATAATTAGCTATAGAGGATCACATTTTTACAATAGGAAATTCAATTCTCTTTTATCCAATTATGGTGTAACACATGAGGTCGCAAACAAGTGGTTAAGTGAATTTCTAATCGAAAAATCAAAAGATTTATCAAAAAGAACGTTAATGTATGTAGAAAGGATTAGTCTTTAAGATTAGATGATGCATTATGGGAATATCGCAATACTTTTACGAAACCTATTGGTATGTCCCAATATCAATTGGTTTAGGGTAAATCTTGTCATTTACCTGTGGAATTAGAGTATAAGGCATTTTGGGCAATCAATTTCTTAAATTTCAATTCAAGACAAGCTAGTGAAAAAAGGTTATTATGATTAAATAAACAAGATGAATTTCATCTTAGTGCCTATGAAAATGCTAAATTATAAATGAAAGGACAAAGAAATGGCATGATAGTAACATTGTTCCTTGTGAATTTAAAGTCGGCAATAAAATTCTGATCTATAATTCTCGTTTGAAAATTTTTCATGGAAAATTATGTTCTTGCTAGACTGACCCTTATAATGTTCTTAATGTTTATCCTTTCAGTACCATTGAAGTTTCCAATGGACAATCATCTTTTATAGTTAATGGAAAAAGGGCCAAACTTTATATGCCTAATAGGATCAATGAACAAGTAGAGATTTTCAGTCTTTCTGAACCCTCTTAAGTTGTGTTATATGTTAATTATTAAGTATTAGTGTGTTTTGTTTCTTTTCCATTTGAGAAGTTAGTTTTATTTTTCAAGGTTTTAGGTCTCTTGTTGTCTTTTGTTTCATTTTTTTTGTCTTAGTCTTTTTATTTTCAGTTTAATCTTTCTTAATTTTAGTGTCTTTTTTGTACCCTTTTTTTGTTTTTAGTTGATTTATTGTCTTATTTAAAGCTTTTAATATTAAGTTTAGTTTAGTAGTCTCTTTTAAAGTCTTTTTTCTAGAATTTCTTTTAATTTCTAGCTTTTTATTTTCTTTTATAAAAATTTTTAGTTTAATCAATTCTTTAGGTTTCTTTTAAGTTGTTTAGTTTGTCTTAATATTGTTTTTCTTAGGTTTGTTTAAGTTTTTCTTTTTACCAAACTTTTCTTTTTCTTATTCTTTCTTAAAAGTTTAATCATTCCTAGCTTAGTTTGGCTTAATTTTGTTGTTTTTAAGTAGTATCTTTAGTAATTTAGCTACGAAATCATACAATCTTTGTTTAGCATTAAATTAAGGTAAGTTAGAAGTTAATTGAAGCTTGAAAATGGAATTTAAGCTCATTTCCAAGAGTAACCAACAACCCTTACACAGTGGAGAGTTGCCCATTTAAAATATTGATAAAAATATTTGTAGTTGTAAATTATAAGAATTTACATACAATGTTATGAGTATGTATATTAGTATAGTAACTGAATTTGATTATGACATAGTACACTACTGATAATAATTGATATTAAGTATCATATTGAATAAAAATTTTAAATTATAAAATAATATCTAATTTTTATAAATTTTATAAAATTGTTTCTCAACATATTATGGTGTATATATACTATATCTCAAAAAATTAATACCAACTATTTTTAATTATTATTCATATTATTTTTAGATTTTTATTTAAATTGATATAATATATTTAATATTTATATTATTCCAATATAATGCTAAGTTTTAATAATTTTAAATTATAAAATAAATAAATTATTTAAAATATTTAGATCCTTTAAACTTATAAATAAATTACAACATTCAAAATATTTATTTTTACATTAAAAGTTCATAAAACTCATAAATATAACTTACATGACTATACATGATGGACTCTCTAAAAGAATCTCAATTCTCATACCCATTTCATCCCAACTCCAAGCTGTCCCCTTCGCTTTCTAAAACTTCTAGAAATCTCCTTCATTTATTATCTCAATTCTATATTCATCATCTCTCCCTCTCTTTCCAAGTCTTCCCTTTCCTTCTCTTTTTAAAACCTCCAAAAATCTCTTTAAGTTCACCATCCCTCAACTCTACAGTTTTCACATGTTCTTCTCTCTTTACAAACCTTGACCTATTTACTTTAGCTTTAGTTTTTTGTTTTAGTTTCTTATTTTTTTAAACACAAAAATTAATAAAGAAAACAAACTAATACAGCGCAGAAATTGAAAAAAAACACAATAATCAATATAAAAACACAACAACCACAATGAAAAATCACAATTTACAACCCAACTAAACATCCAGACATTCTATTTTGGACGATGTTATAAGGTCAAGGCTAGGGAGAAACAAAGATGATGTCTGGTGCAGGAATGAGGCAGGTCAGGTGCGTTAGAGGTTAGGGATAATTTTTCAGTAATTTCGTTTTAATCTAATATCTATTGGTATTGTTAATATCGCCAATATCAATTGGTATTTACTACTATTACGATACCAAATAAAATAATACTATTTTTCAACCGATACAACACATACCAGTTAGTATCAACTGGTTCAGTATGGTATTCTCAATATTGTTTACATATCTTTTTTTTTTGTAAAATCTTTTATTTGAAAAATCCAATTGTTCCGAATCTATACAAACAATAATAGTAATAAAATTTATTTTGATTGACAACTATGAATTGATCTTTATAAAAAAAGAATTAAAGCATATTTTTCTTGTAATTACTGCATTCCTTTTTTTATAATAAATTTTTAGAAGTCGAGAATTCGATAAAAGAAAACTCTTCAGCTGTTCGTTCTTAAAAGGAGAGAGAAGAGATTTATTTTAAAACCCTTTTGATTCTAATTTTCTTAAAGCCAATACCTATTACATTGGTCCTCCACTTTGATTAGAATCAATCTAACAAATTGTATGGGTCATTACAAATTATCAAAATAATATAACAATCTCCTATTTGATCTATATTATAATTTGGTAATTTAACAACAAATTATAAGCTTGTACCGTACATTAAATCTATTAATTTTTCATCCTTAATTAAATTGAAATAATTAGATCATGGTCATTATAATTCATATAATAATATGATTCATTCTATGTATCACATAACTAATTCAAGTGAAAATAAATTTAATTGAGGAATCAATTTTATTGTCTTTCAAAAGACACGTCCTGTCATTACATAAACAATACATGTCTATATTATAATGTGGAGTACAAGCTAACAATTAGAAACATAAGTTTAATTAAATTCTTAAGTGTCACAATAAGAGAAGAAAGTTACCATATATATATATATACATATCATATTATTATGTTAATAAGGACTTTGTTTATAATGCTTATTTATTCAACATAGCCAAAAAATATTTTGTGCATAAATCTTTTAATTGACGGATCCACTATCATTAGATTAACACTAATATGCACAGTGACACTTTTTATTTTTACACTTTTTCTTTAATAGATAAGTACTTGAAATCTATGTATTTTTTACTTTTTGAGTACTTGTCATTCGTAAAGAATAATATAGATATGAAATTATCACAGTAAATTCTTAAGGGCTTAGCTACATTATCAACAATACTTAGCCCTGAGACAAAATTTCACAACTGTAATTCATGAACAATAGCCTCAAAGCATGCTACAAATTTAACTTCCATAGTGGAAGTGGTAATAACAGATTGCTTTCTATGCTTTTATGAAAATGCTTCTCCAACCAATAGGAACAAGTAACTAAATGTGAATTTCCTTAAGTCCACACATATACTATAGTTTGAATTCGAGTATTAATTGCTTTGAAATGATCTAATATTCTGTATGTGAGTATATAATTCTTTAAGGATTTTCTTTACATATTTCTAGTAATCCATTCCAAGATTATTTTGATAAAGGTTTAACATTCTAATAACAAAGCTAATCTCTAACTGAGTGTATGTTTAAGAACATGTTATATCCATTTGATGAAACTTTAGATCATAATGAGCTACTAAGGCTATAAGAATCCTTAAAGTGCCTTTCTTTGAACCTAGAGAGAATGTCTATTTGCACTCAATACTATTATTTTGAGTATAACCTTTAGTGATAAGTCTGACCTTATAGTTTTTTAATTGCTTTAAATCTTCAAGTAACTTGAACAACTCTTATATTTTGTGTGTTATTTATTGATTTCAACTTTTTTCTCATAACATGGAATGTAGAGATTACTAAATTCCATAACTTATTTAAACAAGACTAGATCCATGCTTAAGTTGGATTCATGTTCAAGTGAATAGATTGCATAATCATCTAAAATAGTTGATCTTTTCCACTTTACAGACCTTTGTAAGACTTTTTTTCTTATGGTTTATATATCACTTAATCATTTGTTACTTACACATCGTTCACGGACTCATCACTTATATGTTCATTTAGTTGGTTTTGAATATTGACTTATTGTTTCGGTATATAAGCGCGCGCGTGCGCGTGTGTATGATATAGCGAGAAGAATTAAAAACTTGAAAAAAAAAGTTGTGTATAAGAGTCTCTGCCCAAGTCTTTTGAATATCTATCTTTCGTGGTTCTCCACTCCTACTAAGTTGGTCATTCTTAATTAACATAGTATTATCAGATTCAACTACTATTGTACTATTGTTAGACAGAAAAATTTATACTCCTTTGATTTTTCAGAATAACAGATGAAGTAACTCATAACAATTTTCACATCAAACTTCTTTTCAAGTGAATTATATATCCTTACTTTTAATGAGAAACCTCAAACATAATAGCGTCTTAGACCTAATTTCCTTCTTATTCATAGTTCATAAAGAGTCTTAGGAACTACTTTACTGGCAATCCTATTACATAGATATGCAACGGTCTTTAAAACATATATCCATAAAGATAAAGATGCAGTGTTATAACTTAACATGTTCCTAACTATACTTATAAGAGTATATTTTACTTTCCAACTACACAATTTTATTGTGGTGTATCAGACAATGTATACTATGTACTCTTTTAAAAAACTTTGGGCCGTTTGATTGAGCTTTTGGTTGTGATTTTTAGTTGTGGATGTTATATTTTTGTATTGAGTTTTGTGTATTTTTATAGATTTTTGTGTTGCCTGTCTTGATTTCTGTGCTGTATTAGAGTTTTTTTTTTTCGATTTCTGTGACGTTCTTTATTAATTTTTGTATTTAGAAAATCTAAAAATCAAATCCAAAAATCAAATCGTTTCCAAACAGGCCCTTAGTTTTGACACACATATAAATTTGATTAGACTCTACTTCATTTTTAATACTTAAGAAAAAACAACTTATTAAGAATTATAGACATATGGGTTGAATATGATGTAAAATGGGCCTACTAAATTTAAGAAATAATTTAAAAATTACTATTTAATTATTTAATTATTTATATTTATAATGAAATAAAAATGTTGAAATTTATCTCAACAAAATGGTCTTTTTAATTATTAGAACCTTTTTAAGATATGAAAATTTTATCCATAAATTATTTTTTGAATTTAAATATTAGAAACATAAATTCTATATTTTAGAAAGGAAAAAAGATTAAATTACACTTTACTTCTTTATACTTTGGTCAAATTTTAGTTTAACTCCTATAACTTTGAAAATGTCACTATATACCTTTTGAAATGTAAAGGAAATTTCACTATGTTATACACTTGGTCATCTACCATGTCAACTGCTATATCTATATCTCTTCCATGACAACTGTCATGTTGCATACCACATCTATCATTTGTCTTCTTCTTTTTTTGAAAATTTGAAAATCTTAATGTTGGTAATTTAACGTTTGAGTAAGAAAATATTATATAAGATTGGCGATTTAAAAAGTTTAGGGATTAAATAATTTATATGATTAAGGATTTATTTAGGATTTAATTTAAGGTTTTATTTAGGTTATACGAAGATTGACATGTCAATGATAAGGGAAAGATTATTATTAATTCAACTAATGACCTTGTGGTTTATTGGAAGAGGATGTTTAAATCATCCAATACTCTCAGAAAAAATATTGACAGAGATACGAATATTGAGATTTTCAAATTAGAGTACTTAATTAGTGATTTTTAAAGTTTGGACATTTAAAATTAATATTAGAACAAATGTTTTCCTTTGTTTTTTGTAGCAATAAAACCTTATTTTATTTTTGAATACATATTGAGTGAACTGTCAAAGATATATAATAACTTATAGATCACATGTTTTGATAAATTACTTAATGATTAAACAATTTAGATAAAAACGACCAAGTGTGTCTCCACTTTCAGACTTCAGTCAATTATTATCTTTGGTGTTTTAGATGAGTTACAATCTTATTTTACTGGAATTCGAGCTTACAACTTTTGAAATTGATAAATTATTGGTAAAACTGACTTTTATAACTGAACCACCTCTTAAAGGGTAGTCTACCTTTTTTTTAGTAAAAAATTAACAAGGCTGTCGATCTGAAGACATAAAAGCAACAGATACCACATTATGTCCATGGATTGTCAATTAAGAAAAAGCGAATGAAAAGGTGAAAAGGAAAAGGTATTCCATCATATTGGAAGTGGAACAGAACTGAAAGCTGCCCCTACCTGAGTTGTCATTTCATAGTATTATAAGATAACCTCTCCTAGTGACATTTGTCATGTAGTATTTTTCCTCCCACCGAATAGGCTAGCATTTACTGAATCCATCTAGAATTTTCACCATTTTACTAGAGTTAAGTAGGAGACTCTGGACTCCACTTGTAATTAATGTGGTTGGTAGAGTAAGTGGGGGTAGGTGAGAGATGATTCTAGATGACCATTGTATACCTTAGATTATATCAGTCTCCACCGTCCGTTAAAGAGGTGGATTGCTATAAATAGACTAGCTTTCTCCATTATAAATCATCACATACATTGTAACATTCTTGAGTAATAAGAAGCTATATCCAAGTTCTCCAACTCTTTGCTCTTTCTCTTTTTAAAGTAGCTTCCGTAAGGTATTCTTAAGAAGCACTCGAGAGAAGGCTGAACTAGTATTCTAGCCAAGGGAGGAGTTCAAAGTCTGAAGGGATTTGCTAGTACCGCATGGTTCGTTGGTGAGAAAACACCAAGCCCGTGATAGTTGGTATCAGAGCCAAATAGTTCTAAATAAGTAAGTTCTTCACTCAAACTCTACTTGTTGTTACTTAAGATGGCCGGAGGTGCAAGAAGTGAGACCACTCATGTTGAGACTTCCAAACAATCTAATCGTGGAAGATCAAGGTTGAGGGAAGCCTTGGTAGACATTAATAAAGGACTAGCAAGGGCTGAGCTTGTCATTACTGAGGGGCAAGAGAAGTTCGAGGAGTACAATGTTCACATCGAAGAGCTCGAGAATGGAAAGGAGGAGCTCTATGAGGAGATGCAAGGTGCTTTGAACTAAGCCTTCTTAAAATGTCTAGACCAAGTGGAGGCCTTGAAGGGAGTCTTCCAATTCGAGATTGCTAACCTGAAGGGTGAGCTCGAGAAGGTCTCCAGTGATCTACATGAGACCAAGGATGAGCTTACTATTTACAAGAGAGCGGTTGCTCAAGGAGCAAGCATTACTGTCTTGACTGTGGTTACCATTCCTTCAAAGATCGAAGCTCCAAAGCCCAAGATGTTCAAAGGGTTGAGGAATGCGAAGGAGGTTGATAACTTTATATTAAGCATGGGGTAATACCTCAAGGAAACTGGTATGGAGGAGGACACCAAGAAGACCAACCATGCTACTCTCTACCTTGATGATACCGCGATGGTGTGTTAGAGAAGAAGGTATGGTGACATCAAACAAGGCATTTGCACCATCGATATTTGGGATGAGTTCAAGAGAGAACTCAAGGGGCAGTTCTATCTTGGGAATGCCGAGGAGGAGGTGAGAGCCAAGTTGAAGCACCTCCAACAAAAGGGGAGCATAAGAGAGTATGTGAAGGAGTTCTCCGAGGTGCTCTTGGAAATTTCCGACTATCCCGATAAGGAAGCTTTGTTTACCTTCAAAGATGGACTCCATAATTAGGTGATGATGGAGCTTCAACGCTATGGAGTCCAAGATTTTGCTACCACTATCTCCGTGGCCAAATCACTCTTCGAGTCTAAGAATATCGACAAACCCAAGTTCAACAAAGACGAGGGCAATAAGGAGAATAGTGGGGGAGATGGTCATCATGGGAAAAAAGGCTTACAAAAGTATTTCAAGTTAGAGAAGGGCAAGAGCATTACAAAAGGAAATCAAGGTGAGTTTAAATTCACTTTTAAATACTACTTTTAGAAAGGTCCCCATAAGGCAAGAGATTGCTGAAAGAAGGCTAAGCTCTCGGAGAAGAAGAAAGGGAGGAACAACACCGCGATGAAATAA
>JAOXYD010108448.1:0-11536 GCA_028565735.1 Pinacopodium congolense
TTTTTTAAATAATTAAGAAATTTTTTAAAAAGTTTATAGCTCTTGAATTATAAAAAACAAGATTTGAGTTGCATTGATATATAAATGTGAATTGGATTGTTTTATGCCATGTATGAGCATTAGAGATTGTATAAGGCATTAGCATTGAATCAGTTGCATTTGAGCCCTTATTGTGCTTTGATTTTGATGAGTTGAGGCTTTGGCAGCCTAAGTTTGGAGATTTGGAGCTTTGTTTTCTAAGAACAATTGATGTATTTTGGTTGTATTTGGTAGGGTTACTCTTCACCTATTGGAAAGCAAGATTGGTGGGTTCCCTATAACCTTTAGAATTCAAGATTATTGTATGGATTTCTCTTCGCCCTTATGAACAAGATTGTTGGGTTACTCTTCACCCTTAAAGTAAGATTAAACAAGATCATTGTAAGGGTTTATTTTCACCACTTTAAAGTAAAATTAGCTTTTAGTGAATTTTCAACAAGTAATTGGAGACAGGATGTAGTTTGTCTTTAGGATAGGCGAATCTCTATATTTCCATGCATTTTTGCATCTAGTTAAAATTGGCCTAAGGTCTTTAAATTTTTATTTTTGAAAAGAAATTTTTAAACACTCAATTCACTCCCCTCTTAGATGCCATAGGGCTTACAAAATGTATTGACCATCCTCTTTTTTCTTCTTTTAGACCTAGTTTCTCAAAATCCTTTAGCAAGCTTATGTTAACTTCTCCAAAGTACGTCATCATATCAAAAGCATTTAACTCATTGAAAACAACATTCATAGACTCATTAATTACTGAGGTTCTCTTGTTAAATACATTATATGCCTTACTAGTTAATGAAAAGCCTATAAAAATACCTTAATCCATTTTTTAATCAAATTTTCCTAGGTTTTCCTTACAATTTAAGATATAACACTTACACCTAAACACTTTCAAATAACAAATCTTTAACTCTTTCCCATTCCAAAACTCATAGAGTGCCTTAACTATAGTTGGTCATATATAGACCTTATTGGATATATGACGAGTACAAGATATTTAGCCTAAAAAGATTTTAGAAATTCATACTCATTTACTATAATCGTAGCCGTTTCATATAATGTCGTACTTTTCCTCCCAACAACTTCAATTTATTAAGGGGTCATGGATGTTAAAAAGATTATGAACAATACCATGTTGAGTATAAAAAGTCTTTAAAAAATCACCACGATCACTATTAGTTGATGCAATTGTAATTCCTTTCTCATTTTGTATTATTTTAGCTAATTTCAGAAAAGATTAAAAACATTTGTCTTTGCTAGTAAGAAGCAATGCTCTTATAAAACTACTATCATCAACAATAACAAATACATATATTTTTTTACCTAAACTAGCACTCTAGGTCAACCAAACAACTCCATATGTAAAAATTTCAAAGTTTTAGTAGATGCTATTGATTTCTTGCTCTTGAAAGAACTTCTGGTTTACTTCCCCTTCGCAAATTTGACAAACTAATCCTTCTCAAATTTCACCTTTGGTAATCCATTCACTAGTTGCTTATTATTTAGGATTGAGATGAGCTCTAAGCTTACATGTCCTAATATCCTATGCCTCATCTAGGAATCTTCACTTATAGAAACAAATCCCCTCACATCATAGGTAGAGAAGTCATCAAGATCACTAGTATAAATGTTTCCTTCTCTCTTACCAAAAAATAAAATGTGATCATTTATCATCCCAAAAACAATGCAAGATTTGTCTTTAAAGGTCAATTTAAAATCTTTATCATAAATTTATTTCAAACTGAATAAATTGTGCTTTAAATCATCAAGCATATTTTCAATCATAATGTGATTATTCTTACCAACTTTCCTAATTCCAATCATCTTACCCTTGGCATTGTCTCTAAATGTCACATGTCAACCATCTTTGGCCTTGAATGAGATGAATTGTGATGCATTTGACATTATGTGCTTATAGCAACCACTATCCATATACCATTTTCTCCTTTTGGATTCTTAAAACACAAAGAATTTATTTCACTTTAGGTTTCCATACTAGTTTAGATCCTTAGGGGTTAAAATTGATCTATGGAACTAATTTTGTTTGTCATATAAAAAATTTCCTACATTTCTGAAATGTCCACAAAAATGACATATTATAAGATCATTATAAAAATAAGAATATTTCCACATCTTGATATACTTATACGCACTTATTGGTCTTCTATCCCTAAATATTATTCTTTGATGATAGGGACACCTAGAATATGAATAAATAATGTTTCTAGATTTTTGTATGTGTGTTAAACAAGATAAAGTGTTAGTCTAGATTGTCTCATATAAGGCTTAAATGCATTATGTTATAATTATGTATTTCTATACAAATTATGCCTATATTTTGTTATGTGCATATGGCTCTTAGTCATTGATCTAAATCTATGCATAAAGGCATGATGATTCTTCCTAGGTTAGGATACATTTTTAAATGAAGACCTAGGTTTATGCTCTTTATCTAAATTCTTGCCCTTTACAAATGTGATATTGGCATCAATAGAAGAACTCTCTTGAGTGGATCCTAACCCATGCCTATCATTGGTAGTTTTCTGGGCTCAAGACATGCTTTTCAATTTGTCATTTCCCTTTGTGAATTTAGTTTATGATTCCTTAAAGGCTCTTTCTTTAAAACTTCATTTTCATATGTCAATTTTTCCTTTTCATCATTATTAGTAACAACCACATTTTAAGACTCTACTATTTTCTTGGATGCATTATTTTCTTCCTTTTCAAGGTTATTGATTCCAATCATTCTACCAATTCATCAGACTTTAATTCATTATCCATATCATCATCTTAAGCATGAGAACAAGAAGTATCTCATCCTCCAAATCCATGAAGCATATGCTGGCTATTTCTTCATCTAATTTTCACTTTTGAAGTCACTAGTATCATCCCATGTTGTAACCTTCAATGCCATCTTCTTCTTGATATCCCTTTTCCACTTTTTGCTACTTCTTTCATTTTTCTCATTCTCCTTGAGAGGGTACATTAAGACACCATATGTCCAAGTTTCCTACATTAAAAAATATTACTATAATATTTTCTTATAATTTAATTTTTACCTTTCTCTCTCTTCTTTGAAGAGTCCTTCTTCTTTCAAAACTTCAAAAATTTTCTTATAAGGACGAAAATGCCTTCATCTTCTCTCTCACTTAATGAAGTCTTCTCATTGAGTAAAGCTTCCCTCAAAGCCTTGAATGCCAATTTCTTCTTCTTGGTCACTATTTCCTCCTTCTTTATGTCTTGAAGGTGCATTTTGTGAACAATAAGTTGATAAGCTCTTCAATTGGTAGGGTGTTCTAGTCCTTCACCTCTTGAATGCTAGTCACCTTTGCTACCCAAGTCTTTAGTAGTGACATAAGGATTTCTTTTACCAATTCAACATTAGTATAAGACTTTCTTAAACCTTTTCATGCATTGATAATGTTATTGAACCTAGTATACATGTTTGAAATGATTTCATTATATTGCATGTGAAACAATTCATATTGATCAATAAGCATTAACACCTTACCTTTTTTTTTTAACTTGGTTGATGTGCTCATATGTGACTTCTAAAATGTTTCCATATTTAGTATGCCAATTCACACAATGACACCTTATTGAACTCATTCCTACCTAGTACACAAGACAAAATACAAATAGCCCTATTATTTAACAAAATCATTCTTTTGCCATCATTATTATGTTCTTTTGCCATTAATGTATTGTTTTTCTAGAAGATTGATCCATGTAAGTCGTTAATGGTGCCATTGATGTCTTATTTGCACCATCATTATAGTCAGCTTAGGAGAATAACTTTATCCTTTAATGACACCATTGTGGAGTGAAAAACCATTGTTAAAGTCTTATATATAGATAGAACAGTAAGATGGGGTTCAGATGACACCATTGATCATCAGATTCAAGGGTTATTAATATTATAGGGATGCATTATACTAATTTTTGACAAGTGATTTCATATGATTTCTTGTTATTTTTTATGTGAAAGTGCCTACTTTTTTTTTATTATGCATTGAATGAAATTTGATCATCATATACAAATTCTAGTCGAAAAGGCCAAGTTTGGAGAAGATTTGGAGCAAATTAGATCAAGAGAGTGCAAGACAGACCTTCAATGGTGGTTTACACTGCTATTAAATGGTGTTATTGATCATAAGTGAACCATCACTAAAGAACCCAGAATCAGATCTTCAACAATAGGTATTAATGGCATCTTTGATAATTCAAAAATTGCTATTGATTCCAACGTTACAAATCCTTTAACGAGAGTTGCTATATGTCATTGTTAAAGCGTTTATAACCACCATTGAGCATCTTGAAAATGAAAACAATGAAAGCACTATTGTTTATTAATGAAGGATAGGTCTTAAACCTTAGAACAGACATATTTAAGGATCAAAAGAAGGCTCTTTCGTCATCCTTCATACCACTTTTGGCAACCACCTATTTTCTTCATAGTTTTCTCTTGTTTTGGTGTTTTAAATTTTCCTTTACATTGTAGTTACAAAAGACTTGTTTATTCTATGATCGAGGTTTATTAAGGTTCACTTTTATCTTATTTTTATTACCATTAATAACTATTTGCATTCTGTTCACTTTGAGTTCTAAATATTAATTTTGATTGTGTTAAATAGTGTTAAGAACATTTGATTATAATTCAAAACATTGTTAAATCTTTATTTTCAATATTTCTATTGTCTCTCCATCATTTTTTCTTTGATTTTTTCTTTTGTGTTTATTAAATTTAATATGTGTGGTTAAATTTTAATGGGTTAGAAGGTACTAAAGGAATTATGGGAATTTAATTGTGAGAATAAGATTAGGTTTTAATTGATATTGTGTTTCTAGGCTTAGATTGAATTGAAAACTTGATTTAATGCTAATAATTAGGGATTATTCATAGGCTTGATCACCATTTTAGTTATTTTTATTTCGAATGTTGGGTTTCAGCTTTTTATACGTAATTGTCATAAACAAATTTCAAAAGTAGCAATAGATTAATTGATTTTGTAAATAAAACTTATTTTATTAGTTTGTGGTTTTGATTCTAAAAGCTAACTTTAAAATTTTTTCTTATTTTTCTTCTTTTCAGTGTTTGCATGTGTTTTTGGTAACCCCTATATATGATTTCAAATGTTTAAGGGCATTTTGTATATTTTTTATATGAATTTAAAAATGGGATACTTGAATTAATGTGTTAAAATGTGTTAAAAGAATCTGAGTTGGAAATATTGCGAAAAAATTTCACTTCGCTTGCTTCAGACCAATATAACATTTGACATTTAACAATGGTGTCATTAGCCATTTAAAAGGGTGATCTAGCCTAGTAACTGGGGGTGATAACAACAAAATGTTCACCTTCACGTTAAAAAGTTAGATGAAATCTCAAACAAGGTAAAGGGAGTACCTAGTTGAGTAACCAGGGGTGTTCACAATAAAATGTTCACCTTCATGTCAAAAGACTAGATTATCTCTAACTTATTACTCTAAGTTTCAATTGTGTTGTGTTTTCGATTATTTTGAACATCTTTTAAAACTTTGGATTGAGATTGTTTGAGTGAAATATTTAAATCATTGCTTAAGGAGAAGCAATAATTTAAGTGTGAGGGAATTTAAAAAGGATGCAATATACTGAACTTTGACATGAGATTTGATATGGTTTTATCTCTATTTTTTATGTAAAAAGTGCATAATTTGCATTTATTATACTTTGAATGACAAATTTGATCACAAGACATAAATTCCAATTAAAAGGGGCAAAGTTTAAAGAAGATTTAGAGGAAAACAGATCAATAGAGGTGCAATATAAACCTTCAACAGTGGTTTATGCTATTTCTAAACAGCACCGTTGATCACAAGTTTACTACAGTTAAAGAACTTAAAATTAGACCTTCAACTATTGGTATCAATGGTGGCATTAATAATCCAAAGAACACCATGGATGCCTACATTACAAATCCTTCAACAGGGGTTCCTATATGGTGTCATTGAAGTGTTTATAACCACCATTGAGCATCCCAAAACTATGCCACAAAAGAAGGAGGAACATCTTCCTAATGTAAATGATTCACATTTTGTTATTGCTAATAAAATGTTTGTTCATTTTAATACTATGTGATATCTCTTAAATTTTCATTCAATCGCAAAGTTAGATATTATTAACTCTTTAGAAAATAGTTGTCTTTTTCTTTAGGTCATTTATTAGAATTGGCCTTGGCAACTCCATTAAATAAAGAAGCATACAAGCAATTAAACTGTAAGTTTAAGCTTAAGTAGGAGATGAAGGAAGTCATCATGGCTTTAGCTTTGTTTCCTCAACATTCTAGCAGGTATGAAACTTAATTCTTGGACTTATTTATTTTTACTATTCAGTTATTATCTTTTGTTGTGCAAGCTCCAGAATTAGAGTTGAAGCCAATGCTAGATCATCTAAAGTATGTATATTTAGGGGGTATAATACTCTACAACTAATAATAACAAGTAATCACACTTTTGTGTAGAAAGAGAAGCTTACTAGAGTGTTGACAGAGTACAAGACAGCGTTGGGCTAGATAGTAACTAATATCAAAGGCATTAACCCCTCTTTATGCATGCATAGAATCTTCTTGGAAAAGGGTGCTACAGTTGTCTAACAAGTGCAAAGGAAAATTAACCCATCAATGGTAGAAGTGGGGAAGAAGGAGGTGCTAAAACTTTTAGATAAGGTTGTCATTTACCCCATCTCAAATAACAAGTGGGTTAGTCCTCTTCAATAAGTTCCCAAGAAGCCTAGAATCATTGTGGTGGAAAATAAGAGTGGAGAGATGGTGCCTACCTAGGTACAGGACAGATTTAGAGTTTGTGTGGATTATAGTAAACTCAACTTTAAAAGTAGAAAGGATCATTTTCCATTATTGTTTATTGATCAAATGTTATAATATCTTGAAGGTAATGCTTCCTATTATTTTCTTGATGGTTATTTAGGTTATATCAAGTAGTTATTGCTCTAGAGGACCAAGAGAAGATAGTTTTCACATGTCTATATAGTACTTTTGTCTATCGTTGAACGCCTTTTAGTTTCTGCAATGCCCTTACCACTTTTCAAAGATGTATGATGAGTATCTTTTCATATTACTTAAAGAAAATCATAGAAGTTTTCATGGATGATTTTATTGTTTATGGGGACTCCTTTAATAAATGTTTAGACCACCTCAACTTAGTGCTTAAAAATACTTAGAAATTAACCTTGTGTTTAATTCATACAAATGTCATTTTATGGTTCAATAAGGTATAGTTCTAGGTCATGTTATATAAAAAAACGGCATCAAAGTGGATAAAGCTAAGATATATGTTATGCATTCTTTCCTTTACCTCGCTTTTGTGTGAGAATTGTGATCTTTTCTTAGCCATGTAGGATTTTATTGAAGGTTTATCAAAAGCCTTTAAAAGATTATAAAACCATTATGCTGACTGCTTTAGAAAGTTTTTGATTTCATATTCGATGATGAGTGCAAGAGGGCATTTGACCTTTTGAAGACAAAGTTCACCACTGTACTTATCCTACAACCTCTAGATTAGGATCTTCTTTTGAGCTTATATGTGATTCCTACAATCGTGCCATAAGGGTAGTATTAGGCCAATGATTAAGGATGACTCCACACGTCATCTACTATGCCTCCAAGACCTTGAATGAAGCTCAAGAAAAGTACACCACACAATGGAAAAAGAACTTCTTGCTATAGTTTTTGATTTAATACATGTAAATCTTAATTTTTAGGTACTAAATTCATTGTTTATTCTAATTATGCAGCTTTGAAATACCTACTCTCAAATAAAGAGGCAAAGTTGTGACTAATTCATTAGATCCTCTTGCTTTAGGAGTTTGATGTGGAGATTAAAGATAAGAAGGGCACAAGGAATGAAGTGGTAGGTCATTTGAGCCAATCAGTTAAGTATGACGTTGATGAAATTCCCGTCATTAATGACTTTCTAAATGAACAATTACAAGCAGTGCACATGAAGACCCTTTGGTACATAAACTTAGTGAGCTTTTTGGTTTCTTGATAATTTCCCATAGATTTCACCATAGTACAAAAGGAGAGAATGAAAAGTCAAGCCAAGTATGTTTGATATTATACATATATGGTTACTTTCTTACTAATATCGTGCTTTGATTGTGATTACATTATTTTCGTTCATGATAGAATTAAGATATGTGAATTGAATTAAAGGAATTGATTGAAATATATTGTATGCAATTAGTTTTCAACTTTGGATTAAGATTGTTTACGTGAGGTGTTTAAGTCATTGCATGAGGACAAATAATAATTAAAGTGTGGGATTTGATAAGGATGCATTATATTTAGTTTTGACAAGTGATTTCATATGCTTTTATCCCTATTTTGATAAAAAAAATACCTAATTTGTGTTTATCATACCTTGAATGACAAATTTGATCATAAGACACAAATTCTAGTTAAAAAGGCCAAGGTTAGAGAATATTTAGAGCAAATTAGATTAAGAGAGATGTAATACAAACTTTCAACAGCGGTTTATGCTACTATTAAACAGTGTTATTGATCATAAGTGAAGCACCGTTAAAGAACTCAAAATTAGACTTTTACAAATAGGTATCAACGGTGTCGTTAATGATCCAAAATTATCATTGATCCCATGTTACAAGTCCTTTAATGAGGGTTCTTGTATGGCAATATTGAAGGGTTTATAACCACTGTTTAACATCTTGAAAATGAAAGAAATAAGCACAATCTTCTTTTTTAATGAAGGACATGTCACAAACCCTAGAATAAACATATTTAACGATTAGAAGAAGGCTCTTTCGTCATCCTTCATACCAATTTTGGCAGTCACCATTTTCTCTGTAGTTTTCTCTTGTTTTGGTATTTTTAGCTTCCCTTTACATTTTAGTTGCAAATGAGTTATTTATTATATTTTTTAGATCGATTAGGGTTCACATTTATCTTATTTTTATTACTGTTAATTAATGTTTGTGTTCTATTCACTTTGGGTTTTATATATTTCCTTAGATTATGTTGAATATTTTTAAGAACATTTGATTATCATTCAATATATTGTAAAATTTTTTTAGTATTTCTATTGTCTCTGCATCATGTTTACTTTGATTTTATCTTCTATGTTTATTAAATTTAATATGCATTGCTAAATATTTAAAGGTTAGAAGGTATTATAGATATGGTGAGAATTCATTTGTGAGAATAAGATTAGGTTTTAATTGATATTATGTTTCTAGGCTTATAATAAATTAAGACCTTGATTTAATTTCAAGAATTATAGATTATTCATAGACTTGATCACTCTATTAGCAATTTCTCTTTTGAACACTAGGTTTGAGTTTTTGATCTATAATTTTAATTAGCAAATTTTAAAAGTAGCAATAGATAAATTGATTTTATAAGTTAAATGTAATTGATCAATCTAGGGTTTTGATTCTTTAAGTTACATAATCCTATCTTGTGCGACTGTAGCTTAAATTAGCTGTTCTCTAATACTTAATGCTATTGTGCCATTAAATTTAGACAGCTTATTCTAGGTTATTGCGTAGTTATGGGTATTTTCAAAGCTTGTTAAATTTAATTATCATTAGAAGAACTTAGGAAATAAAGTTTATTTATGTCTACAAGATAGCATCTTAACTAGAACATAATTCATAGGTTTTTGACGATCAATTGTACTTCCTAGATTTAGCTCTTTATTTTTTGATTAATAAATATATGTTTCATGCTTAAATTCTTGTTTTTATTGATTGATATGTATAGCTAAATTATTTAATGGTTAAAGATAGGTGAGAATATGATTTAATTGAGCTATAATATCTAAATTATGTACTAATCTTTATTTATATGAGTGCATGATCAACCATTTTTTACTATCCATCTATAATAGACTCTTAGATAATTCAAGATCTAAAAAATCTACCACAATTATTGGAAAATTTCTTAAATGGTATAATTTAAATCAATAAGTGACTAAACATTGATTAATAGTGAGAATCTCAAGTCTGGAAGGGAATTTTAGGATTGAACTTCTTGAACTTTAATTCTATTACCTATTTATTTCAAGAAGATACTTTAGGTTAAACCACAAAATCGTAATTAAACTTAGTTAATTCATTGAAACCTAAAACCTTAGTTATAAATTAGAGATTGTTGACCCTTAGTTGCATCTTAAATTATTTTGCATAAATTAAATAGTTATTTTAATTTAGTTAATCAATTAATTTATTTTTCTTTATATAATTACATACTGATTGACTTAGTAATTATAGTTGGTGCCCTATATCAAGACTCATTTTAGAACCACTATATTACTTGTTGACAGGTGTACTTGCCTTAGGTTAATCTTAAGATAAAATTTTGATTAAAATTCGAGTATAGAATGACCACAAACAAGTTTTTATACCTTTCTTGGGATCTTCACTTATAATACTAGGTAGTGGTAGAGCTCATCGTAAGCTACCAAATAATAAATTTACCTAACCTACCTAACTAAGTAGCTAGAGTGAGTAAGGGTCGATCCCACAGGGAGCTAGGGTATGCTATAACTATTCTAATGCTATCTAAAAAGGACCAAAAAAATCTAGATGTAAAGATATTAAAACTAAACACTAAAGGCAATTAAAGAAACTAAAGCAAACAAACAAGAAGTAAATAATAAATACGAAAGCTAGGTGGATGATAAATCTGGAATTTTGGACTTATAATTGATCCATGAAATAAATAATTTTGTGATTGGTCTAAGATGCTAGCTTATAGGTTTGAATAAGCTTTCAAACTCTCAATTCCTCCAAATTTAGATAAGTCTTATACGATAGAAAACATACCCATAACCACAAGGCAATCTAGAATTAAACTCTTTAGATTTAACGATGCGATAGCATTAACAAACTAGGGAATGACTAACCTAAGCCATGATCTCACAAGCTCGGATTATGTAACTTAGATAATTGGAATTTTAGGCTAAGTTGATTAAGTTCACTGATAAATTCAATTAGCCTATTGCTATATATGGAAATCACTAAGACGATTACGTATCACAAATTCATTCCCAGCAATAGAATTAGAAATTAAACCTAGGATGGCCAATCTTATGAATAAATCCCTAATTCATGTCATTTATATGGAATCTCAATTCAATCCTAACCTAAATCACAAAGCACATTCAATTCCTAGTCAATTCTTACAATTATTCATCCAAAATTCCATCATTAACTTCCAACCCAAGACTAAACTAGCTAAACATTACTAAAATAATTAAACAAATAATTAAAAAACTAATAACATAATAAAATAAATAAATTAAAGGCTAATAAATAAATAAAACACAAGAAAATAACAAACATAAAGCTAGAAAATTAAGAACAAACTCAAATTAACAAAAACATAACGTTCCATTAACAAATAACAATAAAAAGATTCAACACAAATGATTAAAAATAATACACCAAAAACAACTAATATTTAAAGACTAAAACAAGAAATGA
>JAOXYD010108458.1:0-11535 GCA_028565735.1 Pinacopodium congolense
ATTGTGCTTTAAGTATGGAAGAATATTATAGGATTTTAATGTGTGAAACTACATATGATATATGGTATACTCTTGAAATTACTCATGAAGGTACCAATTAAGTCAAGGAGACCAAAATAGGTATGCTTACTCAGGATTATGAACTCTTTTGTATGATCCATGATGAGACTATTTCTTTAATGTATGCTCATTTTAATAATATTATAAGTGCACTAAAAGGTCTAGGTAAGACTTTTCTAGTGTTGAGTTATGTAAGACAAATTTAATGTCCTTACCAAAGACATAAGAAATAAAGGTAATGGCGATACAAGGGGCTAAGGATCTTAGCACACTTCCTCTTGAGGAACTCATTGGTTCACTTCTAATATATGAGATGAGGATGAAAAATATCCAAGAAGAATAAGAGATGCCAAAGAAAAAAAATATGACGTTAAAAGTGACAAAAAAGGAGGAAAGTGACAATAAATAATCATTGCTTAGAAGCAACAATGAGGAGTTCGCATTCATCATAAGAAGGCTAAAGAAGTTTATACAAAATGCCTTAATGTTTCAAGAAGGTACGTCTTATTCAAAATTTAATCTATCTAACACAATATGTTTTGAGTGTGTTGTAAAAGGACATGTTAGATCGCAATTGCCATGCCTACAAGAAGAAATAGAGAAAGACAAGAAGATGGATAAATTCGAGAAAAAGAAAGCATTAAAAACTGTATGGTCCGAAGATAGCGATTTTAAAGAAGAAAAGGTGGCCAACATGTGTTTATGGCATACAACGAGGTATGTTCTTCTCCTAGTGAAGATGAATGTTATTATACTCATGCTAAAATGTTAGAACATATAGAAGAATTAACTAAAATAAACAAGAAATTGCATGATAAGCACAAGAAAGCCTTAGAAGAATTAGATGCGTGTAAGACGGAAAATAATGACCTTAGAAAAGATATCAACCTAATTAATAAAGACAATGATGGGCTTGAAAATTAAAATATGTTCCTAAAGAAAGAAATTGAATCCCTTAAGGAATCACTTGAAAAATTCAACAAGCGAAAAGGAAAACTAGATACTTTATTAAGTGTTTAGAAGTTCAGAAATGATAAACATGATTTAGGATATAGTAATCAAAATGGAGTATCTATGAGTAAGACTCTTTTTGTGAAAGTAAATAACTTAGAAGATGAATATACTCCTAGAAATGTTCAGAATGCACCTAGTAGATCGCAACCTAAGCATCATGCATTCATATACACATCAAGACCTAGAAAATTCTCCTAACATTGATTTAATGATAAAAGGACCTTCACACATCCTAAGAAAAATATTCAATAAAGTTTTTATAATAATCTTAGAAATAGAAATGATTATAGGAATGTATATAGGACTTACACTGCATTATTTTGCATGTATTGTGGCTATCATGGACATATTTCTTATTTTTGTGATGACCGCTTAAACAATTTCCCAAATAGTTACAAAAAGGAAAATTTTCAAAAAATAAAAACAATATGGATTCCAAAAATTAGATAGTTTTCATTTTTAAATTTCTTGTTTATCGAAGTTTATTGTTTATTAAATTTTTTTCGCTTATTTCAACCTATCGATGTTCTCATATGTTCGGTCGACCGAACCTCTGACATTGGTTGACCTAAGGTAGTTCGATCGACAGATGAACAATTTCGGTCCACTGATAGATCAAAACTTAAAGTGTTCGGTCGACCGATGCCATGGTCTATGACACCGATAAGTTGAAAAATCTCATTTTTTTCTCCATCCTTCATAAATTGACTTGTGCTTCATCAGTAACTGTGTTTTAGCTTCATGTGTTAATTTTTTCACTTCAAACTTATGATAACTCTTTAACTTTCATTTGTAATTTTTATTTGTATAATTTTTAGTTAAATTTATGAGTTAAAACATATGAGTTAGGTATATTAACATCTAAGGACCCTAAATAAGACAGGTACCTAAAATTGTTGTTATTTATCTTGTAGGATAAGAGAAGAAACAAACGACATATAGACAACGGTTGCTCACAACATATGACTAGGGACCCCTCACAATTTATCACTTTAAAGAGTAAGGATGGAGGATTTATTACCTTTGGTGATAATGTTAAAGGTAAGGTAGTCGACATTGGAAAAGTAGGTTAAGATAATTGTCTTTTAATTGATCATGTTTTACTTGTTGAAAGTTTGAAACATAACTTATTAAGTGTAAGTCAATTATGTGATAAGAACTACAAAGTTAGTTTCATAGGAGATCAATGTGTTAGTCTCTAAGATAAATAATTATAGTATCATGTTCTTAGTAAAACGGGAAGGAAACATTTACATTCTTGATCTATATTGTGTTACTAATCTTGAAGATAAGTGTTTAATTTCTTGAGTAAATGCGCTTGGACTTGACACCAACGACTTGGACATGTAAGTATGGATCTCCTCTCAAAGTTCAATTCGAAACAACTTATCAGAGGACTTCTAACTATAAAGTACAAAAAGGATAAAATTTGTGGAGCATGTCAAATGGGAAAAAAAAGTAAGAAGCTCCTTTCAAAGGAAAAAATTGATAATATCTTCTAAACCCTTTGAACTACTTCATATGGATTTATTTTTTTCCTACTAGAGTAGCTAATTTATGAGGAAAATCATACGCATTTGTTATTATTGATGATTTCTGTCCTTTTACTTGGGTCTTATTCTTAAGTTTGAAAGATGAATTTTTTAAATCTTTTTTTTAGTTTTGCAAAGAAAATTTAAAATGAAAAGTCCTTATCTATTGCATCCATTTGAATGATTTTATGATGATCATGGCATTGCGCATAAATTTTCTACACCTAGGAAACCTCAACAAAACCTGTATAGTAGAAAGGAAAAATGGATCTTTACAAGAAATGGCACAGACTACGATAAATAAATATGATTTGCCAAAATATTTTTGGGCCAAAGTTGTTGCATGTGCATGTCACATCATAAATAAAGTGAACATTATACATAAGTTAGATAAAACAACTTATGAACTTTGGAATGGCAAGAAACTAAGAATTAGTCATTTAAAAGTTTTTTGTACAAATGTTATATTTTAAATACTAAAGATAGTTAAGGAAAATTTGATTCTAAAACAAATGAAGATATTTTCTTAGGATACTCTTTATGTAGCAAAGCATATAGAGTTTATAATAAGAACTCTCATGTCGTGGAAGAAACTATACATGTTGTTTTTAACGAAATTAATCCTTTCGAAAGAAATAAAGTACTTGAGTTTGATGATGTAGATTCATCCAAGGGATTGGAACATCTTTCACTTGAAGACAATGGACGAACATCACAAATCGTTGAATCAAATAATGGAGGACATAATAGCTACCAATTGGAGATACAAGAAGGACCATCCCGCAGATAAAATTATAGGTGATGTTCACTAAGGGGGTAACCATTAGATCTCTACTTAATTTATCTCATATTGCTTTCATCTCAAAGATTGAACATAAAACAATAAAAGAAGCTTTTAAATGATGAGAATTGGATTTTAGCAATGAATGAGGAATTGGAACAATTTGAACTAAACAAAGTTTAGACCTTAGTACCTAGACTTGTAGATCATACTATAATAGGTACTAAATCAGTTTTTAAGAATAAACTAGATGAAAAAGGTTAAACATTTGCCCCCATAGCTAGGTTAAAGGCTATTAGACTACTTCTTGCACTTGAATCTCATATGGGTTTTAAATTGTTTCAAATGGATGTCAAAAGTGAGTTTTTGAATGGATTTATTCAAGAAGAGATGTATGTTGACCCCTAGGGTTTGAACGTCATGATGCATCTGAACATGTTTTTAAACTTTCTAAAGCATTGTATGGTTTAAAACAAGCACCTAGAGTTTGTTATGATAGATTAAGTACATTTTTTTCTTAACAATGGTTTTGAAAAAGGGAATGTAGAAACCACCTTATTTATTAAGAAAGATCAAAGTTCTTTGTTAATTATTCAAATATATGTTGATGATATTATTTTTAGTGCTACTAATGAATGTTTATGTGAGGATTTTTCTAGGTGTATAAGTAAAGAGTTCAAAATGAGCATGATGGGAGAATTGAATTTCTTCCTAGGACTCTAAATCAAGTAAATGAAGGATGGTATATTCATAAATCAATCAAAGTATACACAAGAGCTTCTAAAGTAGTTTGACATGGATTAAACAAAGCCCTTAGGCTCTCCCATGAGCACATCTAACAAGTTGAATAAAGATGAAGATGGAAAAGAGGTAGATGTAAAACTCTTTAAAGGTACAATTGGAAGATTGTTGTATTTAATTACTAGTCATCCATATATTATGTTTAGAGTTTATTTGTGCACACGTTTTCAATCTTCTCCTAAGGAATCTCATTTGTTAGCCGTTAAACATATTTTGCGATATTTGTGTGGTACTTTAAATTTAGGACTATAGTATCCTAGAAATGCATCTTTGGACTTGGTTGGATATTCAAATACTGATTATACAGGTAGTTTGTTAGATAGAAAAAGTATCTCCAGTACATGCCATTAATTAGGAAATGCATTAATTTCATTGTTTTATAGAAAACAAAATTCTGTTACTTTGTCTATAGCAGAAGCGAAGATATAGCCGCTGGTAGTTATTGCACTCAAACATTGTGGCTTAAACAACAACTTCAGGATTTTTGTTGGCATCTTGATAGAATTCCTATTCTTTGTGGAAATACTAGTATGATTTGTTTGACTAAAAATCCCATATAACATTCTAAGACTAAGCATATAGAAACTCGATAACATTTTATTTGAAATCATGTGCAAAATGGAGATATTGAAATTGAGTTTGTTGATAGATTGCATCAATTAGTGGATATTTTTAGTAAACCTGTATGCGAAGATCATTTTTGCACAATTAGATGAGAAATTGGTATGATTAAGGGACATTCCCTATGACCTTTTGTGTTGATTCCAAAAAGGGGGAGAGGTATGTGAATTAAATATTTTTTATTTATCGTTTGCATGAATTTATGGGGAGTTTAAGCTTTTACATTTTTTATGATGTCTTACAACTCTTGCATAATTTAGGGGGAGTTTATATTTGTTTTAATATCACATGGTTTTGTCATCACCAAAAGGGGGAGATTGTTGAAACAAAGGAGGTTCCACCTTATTTTGATGATGAAAAAACATCTTTGCTTTTAATATTCTTATTTAAGTGTGCATAAGCATAGGTTGGCATAAGGATAGGTTGATTGGAGCATTTGAGCAAGAACATTTAATTGCCTAAATAAAGGGAGGACTGGTTGACTGAATATAGATCAATCGATTTACCGAAGATCAGTGCTGAAGGGAAGATCGACCGATCGAAGGCAGATGAGTTAATTGAACCATGGAGATCAGTCGGCTAAATGAACGCTTTGAGGTGATCGACTGACTGAATAAAGACTGGTCGACCAAGTGACGATTGATCGATTGAACAATGGCTATCAGTTAACTAAATGATCAAATGTAAAAGATCGGCCATCTGGGCTTGGCCTATCAATCGACGAAACAAAGAAGATTTGGGAGCAGATTATTCGTAATGGTCATAATGCTCAGCAAATAGAAGATTTGCACAACGGTAACATGAGTTGTCCAACAATCCAAATGAAATTAATTACTAGATTCACCAACAGATAAACTGATCACTATTTACGCTATAAATATAGATTAAGCAAGTTAAGCCCGAGGTGTTATACAGAGACTTGATATAAGTGTTGCTTACAAGTTCCTATCTAAGTTTGAGTTTTGTATTGTGAGAGGTATAAGTATATTTCGTGTGTTCATTTTTACAAGGATATTATTGAGCCATAAGAGAATTTTTAAGGTTATTCTTGAGCCTAAAAAAAGGTTTTGGAGGTTATTCTTGAGCCTTGAAAAAGAAAAGTGGGTTATTCTTGAGCCTAAAAAGGTTTGTAGTTTGTAATCAATTTTATATTTGTATTTCTTATCTTACTTTCAATAATTACAAGTGCTTTTTATTTTATTTGATTCATAATTATTTATTTAACTTCTAAAAATTATTGTTGATTTTATTCTTGTGGTTTTTACTTAAAATATTCTTGAAACCTAATTCACCTCCCTCTTAGGTGTCATTTAGGACCAACATTAAGTGTGGGGGAGGGGATTAGTATTCAATTTTCTTATATTGATATTTTTGTGAATCTACGGTTGTTATTAATTTTATCATAATTTTCTCAACTAATAATAAATTGTAAAAAAAAATTCTTAGATATCATATTATTAAAATTATTCATCATGATTTTGATTATTTTTGTGATTCAAGATGTTTATATGGTTAACTAGGACTATTGATAAATAAGTAACTTTAATTTATTTTATGACTTTGGATGAATACTTGATGAATGCTATGATTTTTTGTTTGTAGAATGCATATGGATAGGTGATTGTGACTTTGTTTTGAACATTATCATTAAAAATAGAAAAATAGAAAATAGAAAATAAATAAGCATATGTGTTTTTATGAATAAATGATAAAAGTTAAATTCACTACATTGGCCTCGTACTAAAAAAAAGGTCAATGTTAAAAAGTAGTACTAATAGCCAGTTGGTGATGGTAAATTAGTTGAGTAACCAAGTGTATTTATGATAAGATGTTTACTTTTATGTAAAAAAGACTAGGTGACTTCTCAACCAAGCCTTTCAAAGTTCATAATTACATTTTGTATCTTATAAATAAAGAAAGGATGTGAATGTGTTTGAATGCTTAAACATATTACTTTGTGTATATTTATTTTATACATGGGATTAAATTTTGTGAATTGAGTTAAAGTTTGAAGAAGTATAGATTAAATTAAATTTACTTACGAATTGATATGAGAAATTGGTTACGTACCTTTTTGATGAACCTTTACGATTGAATGACTAATGAAGATGTTTCAATGGTTAAGTTGATGAGATTGATAATTTTCCTCTAATTATTTTCTACTTGAGAATAAATGGTGAATTGAGTTGATTGAGGAAAAATAATAGTTCATGTATTTGGGAATTGATAGGGGTATAGTTTATAGGATTTTAGAGCATGATTTATTATGTTTTTACCCTTATTTAATGTTAATTTATGTGTATTATTGTTTATTTTATAGGCTCATGCCAAGGTAAGGAGATTTATGTAAAAATGATCAAATTTGGTTCATTTTCTGGAAGAACGACATGTGCCTTTAACGTGCCTTTGTTGTCATCTTCAAATCACCATTAATTTCATTGTAAGATAACAACATGGGTAAATATTGATAATAACATGAGTAAATATTAGCATTATTGATCGATAATCCTTAGGGTCATTAAAGTCTCTAGAAGCGTGTTTTAGTAAAGAATCAAAGGACAATTTAGACAATTCATACACAAGTCAATCTTAAATCTACATAGGACATATATAAACATATCTTAGAGGTTGTGTAGTAGAGAATAGTAAGATTTTTACTAGATCTTACTCAAAGTTTTCTCTTTTTTCATGTTAGCTTTAGCCTTTGCCTTGTTTTATAGCTTTCAATCAATTTTAATAGACAATTATAGTTGTTGGTGGTTATTCTAAATGTTAGATCAATGTGATTCAAAGTTGTAACTTAATTGGGAGTGTATTCTGGTGTTCTCTAAGCTCTAATTTCATTGTATTTTAACTATATTTTTGCTTTAATCAATGACCACTTAGAATAGAGTTATAGTTAACTAAGAATTTGAGAAATCTACCTTAGGTATTGGAAAAATAAATAAGCAACGTAGTTTAAATTAGGAAATGATCAAACCCTAGTTAATTATGAGGGTCTTAATTCTATGTTTGTTGTATGATTAAACTGCAAAATAGGATTAGTAGAGATAGGGAATAAACTTAACTATAGTTATATTGATTCAATAAAGATGCCCTAGATTAGGAAATGTAATTGTTTTAATTGAAGTGAATCATCGAAACTAAGAAACATTAGCGTACATTTTGTTTGGTAATTCTCAGTTACATTTTGATTTCTTTTGCATTATTTGAAAGTGATTTATTTTATTTTAGTAGTTTTTAATTTAATAAATATATGAATATGAGTTCTCTAGATAATTGTAATATGATTGATCTAGTAACTGCAATTAAATCCTCGTACGACAATCACTTGGACTCTTATAATCTACTATATTACTTATGATAAGTATAATTTTTTGTAAATTGGTCTTAAGATTAAATTATGATTTAAAATTAGAGTACGAAAGACAACAACAAATACATTTAATTTCTAAAAAAATTAATAAGAAAAAGATCTAGGATGGTATATTTGATAGCATCAACTAGTCAAGAGGATAAAACATTTGTAAGGTACCATTCTTTGATGGGAATGATTAACTTTATTATAAAGTAGGAAGGGAATTTTTTCTTATAATTGAAAACATAGAATTTTTGGGTATATATAGTAATGGGCCATACATTTGTATTAAAGTGGTTCGTGATAAAAAGAAGAGTGGAGTAGTGAGGGTAAAAAGTTGGTTTCTTTGAGTAATAGAGCCATCCACATTTTGTTTTATGCACTTGGTTAAAGTGATTTCAATAGGGTGTCAATGTGTAAGACGACACATAAGATTTGACATATAATTTAGGTTACTCATACGGGAACAAATTAAATGAAGGAGAGTAAGGTCTTAATGCTCACACACCAATATGAGTTATTTCACATGTATCATGATGAAAGCATTTCATGCATATATATAAAGTTTGTTTATATTATTAATGCATTAAATGGTATAGGAAGGTAATAAACCAATGTGGAACTTGTAAGGAAACTTCTTCAGTCCTTGCCAAAGACATGGGAGGAAAAGGTGACTAGTATTCAAGAAGCGAAGAATATTAACCTTGCCTATGGAAGAGCTAATTGGGTTATTCCTCACATATGAAATGTGCCTTAAGGAGACAAAGGTGGAAGAAATGGTGAATAAGAAGAAGAATCTAGCATTGAAAACTATAAAGGAAGCTCAAAGTGATGAGAAGACATCTTCAAGGGAAAGTGAAGATGATGGAATTTCTCTCTTCATAAGAATATTCAATAAGTTTTTGAAGAAGAAAGACTAATAAAAGAGAAAAGAGCAAGGTCATAATGAGTTTAAAATAAAATATACTAATAATGTGTGCTTTAAATGTTGGAAACCGAGATATATAAGAAATCAATGTCCACTTCATAAGGAAAATGAGAAAAGTGAGAAAAGTGGTAAGGAAAGGAGAATAAGGAAAGTAAGGAAGAAAGAATTGAAGGCCATGTCATATGATAGTTCAAGGGTGTCCAAAGTGATCATTTGGATGAGGAAGGTGCCAAATTTTGCTTTATGGAATTATAAGATTAGGTACCTTTTAGCTCTCACTCTTATGATGATAATGATGATAATGTTGATGATAATGATGTACTTATTGAATTGAAATATGATGAATTAGTATAATTTTTAAAGGCTATGATCTTGAAGAAGAAGAAAATATCGTCTAAATATAAGGAATTTTTTAGGTTGTTAGATGAATGTAAGCTAGAAAATGATAGGCTTAACAAGGAAATGCATGCATTTGATTCTAAGAATACTATTGTTAATGATATTGACAATAGGAAGAAATTGAGGGGTGGAAATGAATTGTTAAATAACAAGGTAAATGACCTTAAGGAATAATTGGAAGAATTCATAAAGGTTAAGGAGAACCTAAAAAGCTGCTTGGAGCTTAAAAAGCTTCTAATGATAATTACAACTTAGGGTTCACTTAAGGTAATGTAATTACTAATGCCAAAAGCACTTTTGTGAAGGATAAGAATTTTAATGAAGAGCATGTACTTAGGTCCTCACTTGATAATGCTACATCAATATTTAGATCTTAACCTAAGAAAATTAATCATGCTTTTATGTATGCATCTAGGCCTAAATGTAGAAGAAATCTGTGTGTAAACAAAAATCGACATAATTTTATATGAATGCACAATTGATAGGGCCTAATTCGTACATGTTTTTAGTTTGATTTTGATCTTTTAAACCTTAGGTTTGATTCCATTTCACATAATATTTGGGCTTAAATTTTTTAAATATTAATTTTGATATTAATTTCATGAGAATGTACAAAATTGGTTGTTTTTTTAGACCTTCAATATTTTTATAATCATGCAAAGAGTTGGAAAATTTAAGAAATTGTAAAGTGGAGAAAAAAGATAGTTTTCTAGTAGGTTTCATGGCCTAGGCCACGACTATGACCTAGGCCATGATTTTATAGAAGAAAAACAAGTTTTGAAAAAGAGATAGCATGTTCCAAGGCTAAGGTCATGAACTTATCCCGTGTCCAATCCTATAGCCATGACTTTAGTTGTAGGATGGCAAACCTCTACCTCCTGTTTAAGTACGTTCTTAAGTTTTGTTAAGGGTTGTTCATAAGAGAAAAAACTATATTTCAAACCCATTCTTACTCAAGATTGAAGCCATCAAAGGGGAGGGAATCAAGATTAAAGTCTAGATTCAAGAATAGAGAGGATTCTAGAAAGGTTTATTAAAGGTTAAAGAGTTGAATCTCATAAGAATGAGTTTTCTAATTCTTTGTCTTCGTTAATTATTGTTGTGTTTAATTTTATAATGTTGATTTAATTTCTTTGGATCTATATGGGACTAATCCTAGGCTTTTGTGTTTGTGATTTATGCTTTAATTTAATGAAATATTAGATTTTCCTATGTTTATTTATGGTTACCATTATATTTGGATTCAGATTTTTCTAGCTATTCCATTCGATTATTTTATTTCATATTTGTAAATTTAGAAACCAATTCTATGAATAAATTATAGCAAGAATGAAGACATGATAGGGGTCAAATTGATATGATTTTCGTGGTTAATTTGTTAAATTATGACCCTTAATTTAGTGTTTAATTGTTTAATTAATGTCTTATATTGTTTGATTTGTAGAATGGAGCTTAATGATGAAGATTGGATCAAAAATATCAAAAAGACCTCTTGTTTCTATCTATTAATGGCACCATAAGATGGTACCGTTGCCTGAGGATCAAGGGACCGTTGTAGTATCCAGGTTTCAAGCTATAACGACACCATGAGAGGGTGCCGTTGTACTCCAAGTCAATAATTTCAACTACAAATCTTGAGAATTTCAAACTTGACGTGTCTTCAATTAATTCACTTGTCTCCTCGCATGTGAGGGGAGTCTCCAGAGCCTGAATACAGCCAAGAAAACGAAAAAAAAAACGTATCAAACCAAGAGACTTCAAATCTAACCTTAGTAAGAGAAGCACTTGCTTCTCTCTTACCTTTTCTTTGATAGTTTAGGCTTCAAACAGTTGTCATTCGAGTTTTAGAGTGTATTTTGAGTTGCTGTTTGTTGGAGATTGAAGCTAAGACATACATATGAGTTTCTAAACCATCATAGGGGGTTTTCTAACTCAGATCATTATCTATTTTCTCCTGTTTTTTGGATTAAATCAAAGTTCATGTTCTTATGTGTATATCCTTGCATATTCTTTGATTTTCTTGCTAGATCTTGTGGATTCA
>JAOXYD010108489.1:0-11535 GCA_028565735.1 Pinacopodium congolense
CAATTGATTTAGGTTACTAGTTTAAATTTGTGAAAAAGTTTTAATACCCAATTCACCCCCCTCTTGGGTGCCATAGGACTTACATATATAAATTGTGATTGATCTAAGATGCTAACCTATGGATCCAAACAAACTCTTGAATCTTAAGTTCCTCCAACTTAAGATAAATCTAACAAACTCTGAAAATATTCCTAACTATGCAACAACCTAGAACAAGTCCTTTAGAGTTAATGGCACAATAGCTTTAAGTAGTAGGGAATGATTAACTTAAGCTACAATCTCACAAGTTTAGAATGTGTAACTAAGAGAATTGGAATGCTAGATTAATTAATTAAGTTCCTAAGATAAAGCAAGTAACCTATTGCTACTTGCAGAAATCATTAAAACTATAACGTATAACAATATTATTCCTAGCAATTAAACTAGAAATTATACCTAAGTGATCAATCTTATTTATAAATCCTTAATTCATGTTAATTAACTATAATTCCAATTCAACCTTGACCTAAATCACAATACCCAATTATCAAAGGTTTATCACAATGTTTAAACAAAACTTAAACAAAATACAAAGTAAAGTAATAACAAAATGAAGATAGTAAAGAAATAGCAAAAATTAAAGATAATGAGGATCTTAAACAAGAAATGAATAATGAAACAAAGAAAATAAACAAAAAAAACTTAAAAATTAAGAAGGAAATGTAGAAAAGCTATGACTAAGGCTAATAAATGAAAAATGAAGCTACCACCAAGCTCTTTAATATATCTTACTTCCATCTACACTAGGAAAGCTTTAGTTTTGTTTTTATCTTTTTCCTCTTAGGGCTATGTTCTCTCCACCAAGGTTTTCATTCCTTTTCTCTTGTTTTTTTTCTTGAAAAGCTTTAAAACAATTTTTCTTTGTATCTTGAAAGAGTCGGACATGTGTCCATCACTCTTTAATAAAGCCTCCTCTCCTTTTCTTTTGTTAAAAACATTATTGCTCTCCTGGAAAGCTTTCCTTGTTTTTGTCTTATTCTCCTCTCTAAGCTTTCTTCTTTAAGTCACCACCTATCCCTTTAAACATTTGCTTGATAAACGTTTTTGCCCTTGGTTCTTGGAAAGCTTTTTTTCCCTTTTAAAATGCTGTTGTTTTATGCCTTCCAAGAGAGCAAGCCACGTGGCCCACTAGCAAAGAAAAGCTAACCTTATTTAAACAATTTTCCTCCAATTTGCTTCAAAATCTTGCCTTTTTTGTCCCAAATGTGTACCTTACCTTTTTGGTCCCAAATGTGTATCAACATATCCAACCTAGTATTCAATACAAATTGAACATAAATTGAGCATTTTATCTTGAAAATAAGATTGAAACCACATGAAAATGCACAAGAAAACATAGATAATTAAATCCTATGAAAATAATAAGAAACCAAATTAAAATAAAATAAAATAAAAGATAAAATGCAAAAAACATAAAGAAAATAAAGAGAGTAAGGCTAGAAATTGAAGGAACTATCATTCAACTATCAAAAACTCAAGATTCAACAACATTTAACAAACTCAAATAAAAATGCAATAGAAAATACGAAAAAAATAACAAAACAATAGAGACAACTTAAACTAAACTAGAGTTCCATAGCCTAAACATTAAATCTAATATTAGGAATCAAAATAATATGAAAAACGAAAGAAAACAATCCTAAAACGTAAAGAAACTAAAAGAAAAAGGGCTGCCCCTAAGTGGGAGAGTAAAAGATGATGAAACTATGCTCTCCTCCTACTTCTCTTCAAGGGTTTAAGGGGTTTTAGAGGTAAAAACTCAAGTTTGTCCTTAATTTTCACATAAGACAACATTTTCTGAGACTTAAATGATGATTTTTGAGGATTTAAATGACGCCATTTTACTTGGGCTGTTTAAGTCCCAAAAATTGTTAGATTCTGCCCCTCTTCATGTTTTCTACACTAAATCCTTGTATGCACCTCCAATGGCCATGAAGTTTTACATATAGGTTCCTCACAAGATGTTCTTACACACCATAAAAGTTTAGAACAATCAAAGATCTAAAAGTGTACCTAATGCGTCGCCAAATTTACCTTCACCAAATCTAGTGCTTGTTTAAGCTTCTCTTACGCTTATCTTAATGCATCATTTGTGTATTTTCATATGGCCTTGAAATTTGGTGTGAAACTTTGTCTAATGATGCTCTAAGTCCTCAAATTGATTCCACACCTCTTCTAATTCTAATTTGCTCTAATATTACTCCAAACTTGGCACTTTCAACTATTATTTGTGTCCTAAGACTAAATTTGCATGTAAACTCAAAAAGAAAACAAAATAAGCATTTAAACACCAAAATAGGTATAAAATGACATTGAAACACAAATGAAAAGATCATAAAATACATCCTTATCAAAAAACAAAAAATCATCATAAATGATATCTTCTTTATCTTTAGAATGTTTGACTTTTTGTCCTTCAATTCAGTTACCTTGATTCGTTGAAGTATAGCCTAATGGACACCTCTTCTTCTCTTCACACTATAGCCGTCCAAGATACTATGAAAATTTGAGAAAGAAGAATGTTGTAGCCTATTTATACTTTGAATTTAACCCATATAAACTAAGACTAATAAAAATTAAGTGCACCTTATCAACAAGTAATATAAATTAGTAAGTAAACTAAGTATCATATTCCACATGGACCTATATGTAACTATCAAGTCACATGATGTTTAATATTTTGGAATTTTTTTTATTAATGAGAATTTAAAACAAAATAATTAACTAAAAATTACATAAAAAATTCAACTTATCAATGAATTATGAATATGAATTTTCCAATAGTATAAACTAGCTAAGGTTTTGGATTTCAATGGGTAATCACTTAAACTAATGGTGGTGGAATTATGTAAGACCTAATTCACTCAATCAAGATATTGATAATGGTCATAGAAACATCTTCTATTTTAAACTAAAATTATCTTTTTAATCTATAAGTAACTTGGAATAAAAGGCATGAATAGCAAGAAGCTTAAATCTATGTTCGTTAAATTTAGGAATCCTCATACAAGACTCTAAAGCTTGCTCTACTCTTAGATTTAAGTATGTTTGATTTTCCAATAATTAAAATCCAATGGTCATGAAATTTCAAATATCTAATGCTCTAACTTAAGTGATCAAGCTAAGTTAGGTAAAATAAGCACTAAATCAAGGTGAAAAATCAAAAACCCAATTTATTCATAACCTATTTAATCTCCTATCCTTAACCAAAACAATTTACTCACAATATTCATCAATAAAAACCAAGATAAAGATATAATATTGATAACCATTAAATGAAATATCAATATGGGGTCTATACAATTGTAAAAATGAAAAATACAAAAAACCAACAAAGAAATGATCACTGCTTGATTATAGTATAAAATAAATAAAAATGTAGAAATAAAATCCTACAACCTTAAAAAAGGTGCTATAAGAGATTAGTGAGAAGATGTGGAAGAATCCTGAAAGAAGAGTATTTCACTTGTAGGCTCTACCAACTTGGGCATGTGTAATTTAGCTTTTTTTCCATTCACTTTAAAAGGTTCATCATTCTCTCATCTCAACTCAAGAACCCCAAATGGAAAAAATTATGTTACTTCGAATGAACTAGTCTACTTAGACTTTAGCTTCTAAGGAAAAAGGCGAAGCTAGAAGTTATAGATTAATACTTAATCACCCACCTTAAAGTCTTAGTGTAAGATCTTTTTATCATGCTATCTCTTCAACTCCTTATACAGCTTTGAATTATGATATGCCTCAAACTTGAATTCATCAAGTTTATAAAGCTGCATAAGCATCTTATTACCTGCATGTTGTAAATCAAAATTTAATAACTTAGTAGCCTAATATGTTATGTCCTCTATCTCTATAGGAAGATGGCAAGATTTTCCATACACTATCTTGAATGGTGACATGCCAATGGAAGTTTTAAAAGCAGTCTTATATGCCCATCATACATTTTCAAACTTTAATCACCAATCCTGCCTAAAAGCATTAACGATCTTCCATAAAATTTTCTTCAATTATTTATTAGAGACCTTAATTTGTCTACTAGTTTGGGAGTGGCATGGTGTAGTAACCTTATGGGTCATTCTATACTTAAATAACAAAGTGTCAAAAAGTTTATTGTAAAAGTGTGAAGCCCAAAAACTTAAAATGGCCCAATATGTCCCAAAACGAGTGAAAATGTTTTTCTTTAAGAATTTGATGATACCTCTAGCCTTATTTGTAGGCCATGCTTCTACTTCTACACATTTACTAAGGTAATCACTAAAAAAAATTTATTAATTTGAGGAAATGGTCCTATAAAGTTAATGCTCTAGATAAAAAAACTTCACAAACTAGTATGTTAGTTAATGGCATGCCATGCTTTCTACACCTATCACAAGACTTGACAAAAGACTACGATTCCTAAATAAGGTAGGCTAATAAAAACCACATTTTAATACTTTATACACTATTATAAAAGCCTTATAATGCTCCCAGCCTCTCTAGAATGATAATGGTGTAAAATGGATGACAAGTTTCTCTTTAGAAACATAATGTTTAACTATATCATCTTACAAATCTTGTAAAGGAAAGGGTCACCCCAAAGATTAAGCTTTACCTTCCACAAAAATTTATTCTTTTGATTATAAGAAAAGTCAGGAAAAAGGATATTACCAGCAAGGAAATTAACATAGTTAGCAAACTACAGAGTGTGGTGAGTCTGTTGCTGTCTACCAAATAATAAATTATCTAACTAACCTAGTTAACTATATAGCAGGGCAAGTCAAAGTTGATCCCACAAAGAACTAGTTGCGTTTTTCAACTATTCCTAATGTTGTAAAAAATAAAAAGAAAATATGTGAAGCATTTAAAAACAAATGAAAAAGCAATTGATGAAACTAAAGCGAACAAAACAAGAAATCAAATTACAAAGACAAAAATATGGGCATAAGATATCATCCAGATTCATGAATTATAATGAATGACAAAAAATATCAATTGTGCTATTCTTATGATGTTAGCCTATATATACAAACAAGCTCTTACATCATAAGTTCTTCCAATTTTAGATAAGTCTTAAATAATAGAAAACTTATCTCTAACTACGTGACAACCTAGAACTAGGTCTTTAGATTTAGTGGCATGATAGTGTTAACAAACTAAGGAACATTTAACCTAAGCCATAATCACACAAGTTCCAACTATGTAACTTAGAGAATCAGAATTCTATACTAATTGATTAAGTTTACCCACAAAATCAATTAACCTATCACCACTTATGGATTTTGTTAATGAAAATTATGAATCAAAAGCTAAAACCTAGCAATTGAACTAGAAATTACACCTAAGATGGTCAATCCTATGAATTAATCTCTAATTCATAGCGTTAATTCTGAATTTCAATTTAATCCTAACATAAATCATATTGCCCATTAAAGACCCAATTAATTCTCACAATTATAATGAATTAATCCATCAAATATCTTCAAAATTAATAGAATACTAAGCTAACATAATGAAAATAACAATAACAAACACTAAAATTAACAAGAACAAAAACATAAATGCTAAAACTTAAAGGAATTAAATTGAAATAAGGCTTAAATTAAAGGAAAAACAACTATATTAACAAAAATTTAAGATTCAACAAGTGTTTAATACATTAAAATAAAAACAAAAAATAAGAAGAGACAAAAGCAAAAACATAAATAAATTAGAGTTCAACACCCAAACAACGAAATTTAATGTCTGAACATGAAATATGAAAATAACATAGAAGCAACCTTAAAACCTAAGAAAATAAAAAGAAAAGGTGGCTACCCAAGTGGGAGAGCTGAAAAACTACTTTAATATGCTCCTCATGTTTATATAGGTCCTTATTAGAGTTGGAGGGGTTTTGGAGGTGAAAGGTAGAATTTGCCCTTAATTTTGGTGAAAGAAAACATATTTTTGTAGTTAAACGACCTTTGAATAAACCTCAATAGTGGTCTAGATTCAACCACCGTTGAGGTTGTTGGAAAAATACCCTAAACATTGGTTGGTTGATAACTTTTGTCCCTTTTTGCATTTTCTACTTTAACTCCTCGTACATACCTCTGATGGTAATGACATTTAGTATGTAGGTTCCTCACATAATGTTCTTACACCCCATAAAATTTTAGAATAATCTGAGCCCTAAAAGTACACCTAAAGCATCACCAAAGTCACTAGCAACAAAATTGGTGCTTGTTTGAGTTTATCTTGCTCTTTTCTTGATTCATCCTTCATGGCTTGTTATATGGCTTTGTAATTTGGTGTGAAAATTCATAACATGATGCTCTAAATCCTTAAATTGATTCCACATCTCTTCTAGTTCAAATTTGTCTCCAAATCACTTCCAAATTTGGCTCTCAACTTGTATTTGTGTCCTAAGATTAAATCTACATGTAAACTAAAAAAGAACACAAATCAGGCATTCGTAATTGTGATTTAATATAGGTTTTTCTAAGTATTTTGCATGTGTTTCTTGCATAATAGATTGTTATTGTTGTGTTTTAAGAGTTATTTTGTGTGTTTTTATTTAGTATAATCTTAATTATTATTTTGTTTATGTTTGGTATTAATTTGGAGTAAATTTTTATTATTTAAAAGTTTTTATTTATTTTTGTTTTGTTTTGTGTTTTATTATTTAATTATTAATGTTGGGTTAGAATTAAATCTTATTAGTGTATTTATTTATTATGTAGGGTAAATTAAATTTGAAAATTGAAATTGGAAAAAAAAAAGAAAAGAAAAGAAAAGAAAAAAAGAAGCATGTAAGAATGAAGCTAAAAGACTACAAGCTAGGTCCAAGACTACGCCCAGCCTGGTGGAGCAAACTTGCTGCTGCTGGGCGTGAGTCTGCTAGTGAACTTGGACAAGAAGCCTAGCATTGGAGAGAGCTTTTACTGGACCGTGCCTGGAAGACCACTAGATCACTTGGAGCCTAGAGCCTGGACCGCACCTGCTGACCCAACCTACTGGACTCACTTGTGGCCTGAAGCCCGCTTGTGTGGACCCGTAGCATAGACTGAGCATTGGACTCCCATGTTGGACCCAAGACACCTGAGCCTGCAAGCTGGACCCTCACCTCCATGACTGCGAAGCCCACACTACCCAGACCTGTCTCACGCATGAGCCAAGCTCGCCTGGCCTTCCTCCTTGCTGGATCGGGCTCTTACCAACCTGCACCCAACCCACGTCAATTGCTGCACTAGGCCCTCCAAGTTGTTCCAAACCTGCTCTACCTCCTACCTTGGACCAGCCTGCACCCACCAGCCCTAGACGCACCTCCAAGCCGGCACAAGACATACCTAGTAATGGAGAATTCAGAAAAAATAAAAAATAAAAGGAGTCGCCACAGGAAGAGAAGCAGAATTCTGTCAAGAGCCAGCTACCATAAGCAGACAACAAGACATAGGGAGAAAACAAGACACAGCCACACAGAGAAAATTAATTCAGCACCACATGGCATTACACATCCAAAAATCACGTGGTCTTCTTCTCCAAACCAAGTTACAACCATCAAGTTGGAGATACAAGCTCTAAAACTTCAAGAGTTTATCAAGTTCTTTATTTTATTTTATTTTATTGTTTACTTTTATGTTATTATGTTTTATATTTTCAAAAATATAAACTTGATTGAAATTATTTTTATTATTATGTGTGGATAAAATATTTTTAGGATTTTCTGTTTGAATTATTTGAGAAACTTTGGTTATTGATTTAATTTTAGGAATATTTTTGTTGTTTATTAAGCTTAACCCCTATAACAAATTGAGAGAGTGAGTTGGGTAATTTGTGTTAGATGTACAATGAGAGTTGACATTTAATAGACCTATAGACAACAAGTTATTAATTTATTAGGAAGAGATTTCGATCAATTAATATATTGCCTATAGGATAGCTTCATATCTAATTGAATGTTTAGGAAAGACTTTGCATGTCGAGAGATTCCAAAGTTAATCTTAAATTTATTTAGCTAGTGACATTTAGTTACACCTTGAGAGAGGGTAGCTAAAATATTAGGAAATCTTGGGCTAAATATAAATTAGATCAATCAAACCAAAGTGGAACAAATAGGGATAACAACAAGTCCTATTCTTGAATCTTGATTTTCTTCAAGTTTTCTTTTGCGGTGTTGGCGATTGGTTGTATTGCTCGTGTTTGCTTCCTATTTGTCTAAGTTTTACTCATTTATTTTTATTTGTTTAAATCAATTTCTTGAATAAAGTGCAAAACAAATTAAGAGGGTGTCTAGATACAATCCTCAAGGGATTGATATCTGTTCTTTATTACAAATACTACCCATATACTTGCAGTTTTGAAAAACTCGTAGTTTTAGTCTTATAATTAATCAATCAAACAAGCATTTAAACACTAAAATAAGGATTAATTGACATTGAAATACATATATAAATATCTTAAAATGCATGCTTATTAGAGTAGATATCATAGCCAAGAGATGGTTAATAGGAAAGGACTCATTGATGTATTTGTGGGTCATGATATCCATGGTTGCTTTATCCAGCCTCAACAAGTGATTAGCGATGAAGTTTTCAGCCCATTCTTGTCTTTAATCTCAATCTCAAATTACTAAAAAATTAGAACTCGTTGAATAAATCTTGATTTTACGTTTATTTTTGTCATTAAGTACTTTAAGTTGTGTGGTTAGTATAAATAATGCATTTAGACAAAACTAGATAAGATCTAAATTTATCAAAAGCAAACACCACTGCCAACATCTCCTTTTCAATGGTGGTGTAATGGAATTGACCACTGTTCAAAGTTCTACTTATATAATATATGGCGTCAAAGAGCTTACTTTGACATTTACCAGCATAGCCTCTAATACAAAATTACTTGTAATGTACATTAGTTTAAAAGGACGAGAGCAATACAGAGATACAAGTAGAGGTATAATCACAAGTTTTTCCTTTAACAATTTGAAAGATGTCATGCAATTATCATCAAAATAAAACACAATATATTTTTCAAGCAACCTAGTCAAAGGTATACCAAATTTAGAAAAATCCTTAATGAGGCATTGATAAAAACCAGCATGCTATAAGAAACTCCTAATAGATTTCACATAAATTGGCGGAGGTAGTTTCTTAATGACATTCACTTTAGCTAAGTCCACCTCTATGCTTTTGATAGAAATCTTATGACCCAAAATAATGCAATCCTGTACTATAAAATGACAACTTTCCCAATTAAGTATAAATGGATCTCTTCAAATCTTTTTAAGACTCTATAATTTTTCCAAACATGTACAAAAATATTACTAAACATAAGAGCTATCCAAAATAATTTTAATGTAAGTTTCAATCAAGTCCCAAAAAAAAGCTATTATGCATCGTTGAAATGTAGCTGGAGCATTATATAAACAAAAAGGCATGTGTTTATATGCAAAAGTACCATAAGGACGTGTGAAAGTATTTTATCTTGATCTTATGGGGCTACCAAAATCTACAAATAACCATGATATCTACCAAAATCTACAAATAACCAGAATATCCATCTAAGGCATAATAATAACTATGTCCAACTAATTTTTCAATCATCTGATCAATAAAAGGTAAAGGAAAATGATATTTACCGGTGGCAACATTCGATCTCCTATAATCTATACACATCCTCCATCCAGTAACATTTTTAGTATCAATTAGTTCATTTTTCTCATTTTTCATGATAGTTGTGCCTCCCTTCTTAGGCACCACTTGGATAGGACTCACCCAACTAGAATCAGAGATAGGATAGATAATACTTGCATCAAGAAATCTGAATACCTTATCCCTAATCATATCCCTTATAAGTGGGTTAAGTCGTCTCAAGGGCTGAACTACCACTTTATTTCCATCCTCTATAAAGACCTGATGTGTGTAAAAGGAGGGGTTAATTCCTTTAATTTTTTCAGTCGACTAATCTTTGGCTTACTTGTAGTCTCTTAATACCCTTAAAAGCCTTTCCTCCATGGTATCTATTAAACAAGAAGAAATAATGTCTAGTAAGTACTCAGGTGGTTGTAAAATCACACTTCAAATGATTAGGTAACGGTTTAAGTTCAGGAGTCATGGTAAGTGTTGATGGCAATGTTTTCTATTAGTTCTTGAAGTTACTTAGGGGTCTTAAAGCTTATTGTGCCTCTAGAGTATGCATCAATCAGTTATTTTGTTACAAAGTTAACATCTCTATGAAAAGTCTGCATCAGCATGCCAAGTTCTAAACCATGGTTCGAAAGCACTTCCTTAACATGTCTTTCTATCTTTCTCAAGTTTCATAGAAGTTTTCTTACTCTTACTGCAAAAAAGAAATAATTTCGCTACATAATTTATCCAAACAAGAAGAAGTTAAATACTTGGTGAGAAACTTTTCCACTAATTAATTCCATAAAGTTATAGAGCCAGGTGAGTTAGACTTAATCCAAGACTTGGCTCTATTCCTTAGTGTGAATGGGAAGAGTCTCAATGATAGGTGTAAGGACATACCTAAGTTTTAATCAAAATATATCAAATAATTAGACTAAAAAATACCACAACTCATAAATAAGCAAGTATACCTATTGCTATGCAACATACCCATGGTGAACCCAAGTGTTGAATCTACAAGGACTAATATTATTAGAGAATTCCTATCTCAATTATCTAGCCAAAAAAATGGTAAAGTGATTCATTTAATTGATAAAGGAAAAAAAGAAATAATTGTAATTAAACAACTATTGACCCCTATGTGGCACCTAAGAGGGGGGTGAATTAGGTTCTTAAAAAATTCTTTTCAATATTATCAATCTAACTCTTTTACCAATTTCACTTAAATGTGAAAGCTAACCAATAACTTAATTATACAAATTAAATAACAACAATGAATTAAATAATTTAAATTAAATGCATAAAAGTAAAAGAGAAAGGGAAGAATTATTCTAATTTAGTGCAATCCACTTGTCTTACATCCAATTCTCAACACCACTGTTGAGATTTTGTTCTTATTGCAATTAACAAGAGTACACAATACAATCCTTTTTACAAGCTCAAGAATAACCTTTCATTCTCCCTTTTCTAAGGCTTAGGAATAACTTATCACTCTTCTTTTTCAAGGCTCAAGAATAACCTATCACTCTCATTTTTCAAGGCTCAAGAATAGCTCTTACAAAATTCCTAACAACAACTTCACTAAAGCTTAAAACACTAAAAAATACTTAATAATCATACACAAACACTTTCAATACTTCTTGATTACTAAACAACACAAAATACACATATTTATACTCATTCCAACACCAAATAGCTGTTGCTCTAATATTCTTCTCATTTAATAATATACCCATTGGAAATTTGCCTGTTGTAGAGTCACCGTTGTGTAATCTTCATGTTCGGTCGACTGATAGGCATCATTTGATCAATCAATCTTAGGAAATTGTTCATTCGGTTGATTGATCTCAAGGTTCAGTTAACTGATTTGCCTTCGGTCGACCGATGCTCCCTTCAGCATTAGTATTCGGTCGAC
>JAOXYD010108500.1:0-25260 GCA_028565735.1 Pinacopodium congolense
AGGGTTTTTATTTATGTCTTTTTTATTATTATTAATGTTGGGTTAGAATTAAATTTTATTAGTGTATTTATTTATTGTGTAGGTAAACTCAATTTAAAAATTAAAGTTGAAAAGAAAAAAAAAAGCAAACAAGGAGAAGCCTACAAGCTTCCCCAAACCAGATCCAGTCCGCCTGCACCAAACCTGTCTCCAGGCCCCAGAAGCAGCCCAACCCGCACCTCATGCCAGCAAGCCAGCAGCCAGCCCAACTCCTGAAGCTCGCTTGCTCAAGCTTGTGCGTCCCAGTCCAGCTCGCGCATCGCAGCCTCCCAACCCACGCGCCCGACCCGCTCTCCCTACGCCTAGGTCACTCCCTGCGCGCCCAGCCAGTCCAGCGTCCACTCTCCCTAGCCCACGCCAGCTGCTCCTCTCCAGGCCAGACCCCAGCTCCCTCCTTCCAGACCCAGCCCTCCTCCCAACAGCAGACCATAAGCCCAGCAACTTAAGACCTCATGTAACCCTCCATGCCCAGCAATATAAGACACAAGCAAACCTAGAATGCAGACAAGGAGTCGGACATAATTAAGAAGAAGAAAAGAGGGCGCAGATGGAGAGAAGCAGAAAGAGAGAACAGCACTCAGAGTTGGATAGTAGCAGAAGTGCAGCAAAGAAGAAAAGGAGGATAGAAACAAAGGAGAAGAGGCAGTGGGTGAAAGAGAGTAGAAAATAGAGGAGCTCCACATAAGCTTCAAGCTACACAAGCACAAAAATTTCAAGAGTTCATCAAGTTCTTTATTTTTATTTTCATTTTTATTTTTATTTCATTTTACTTTTATTTTTATTATGTTTTGCATTTTCAAGAATATAGACTTGATGGAATTTATTTTTATTATTATATATGGCTAAAATATTTTTAGGATTTGTTTTTTGAATTATTTGGGACCCTTTAGTAATTAATTTAATTTTTTAGGAATATTTGTATTGTTTATTGAGGTTAAACCCTACAAAAAATCGAGAGAGTGAGTTGGGTAATTTGTATTAGATGTACAACGGGAGTTGGCATTTAATAGACCTATAGACAACAAGATATTAATTCATTAGGAAGAGATTTCAATAAATTGATAGACTGCCTATATGATAGCTTCATATATAGTTAAATGTTTAGGAAAGGCTTTGTATGTTGAGAGATCCCAAAGTTAATCCTACATTATTTAACTAGTGACATTTAGTTGCACCTTGAGAGAGGGTAGCTAAAATATTAGGAAATCTTAGGCCAAATATAAATTAGATTAATTACACCAAAGGAAAACAAATAAGGATAATAACAAATCATATGCTTAAATCTTGATTTTTTTTCCGAATTTTCCTTTGCTGTGTTTGCAATTGGTTATGTTGCTCGTTCCTTCTTCCAAATTTGTCTGCGTCTGATTTATTTGTTTTTCTTATTTTTTTTATTTAAATCGATTTCTTGAACGAAGTGTAAATTAAATTAATAGGGTGTCTAGATACAATCCTCATGGGATCGATATCCGTTTTTTACTACAAGTATGACCCATATATGATTAAAGCTATTTTTTTAATGATTTGGTGACTATTAGATTTTGATCCTGAACTTATCTTGATTTTAACATATTTCAAAATAAAGGATGTGGTTAATCTTGAATCCTATAAATATCCTATAAGACAATAATAATAGAGATTTAGTTTTGTCGTAACGATTACTTTAGCTAACAATTATCATGATTACTGTTTATTTGTGAATGTTGTCTTTCTTTTTAGCTTTTAGTTAATCAATTGAGCTAAAGAGCTCACACTTCATTAGTAATAGGATTTCCTGAATACCTAGTAAGTTGTTAATTAAGATGTACTCTTATTGTATGATTTCGTGTATCAAATGACTAATATAAATTGTATGCATTAATGGCCAAATAGTGTGTATTGTTATGGTGTGATTTTATGTGTACTTCTAGATATAAAATTCAGGATTTATCAATTATTGGAGAGTATATGTTAAATTGTGTTATGACAAATTGTTTGTGATGATTGAAATGCATAATCCAATGACACTTGTGGAGTATGTATTTTATGATATTGTGAAAATTGCGTATGCTGTTAATTAGTATGTAAGTATATCATGGATCTTAAAAATAATAAATTGCACGATAGATATGTGAAGATGTGTTATATAGTGAAGAGTGTGATTTTATGAGGAGGTAATAACTTTGAGTTAATTGCTTCATTATGTGTTTTCAAATTCTAAATGTGTTTGTTTATTCAAATAAATAAAATATGATTATATTATGCTTCTTGTGACGATGTAGGTGTACGTTAGATATGAGATGATGTGGTATGACATATGAATGAGTATGACATGAATATTGGCATTTATGAGAATGTATAATTATAAATATCATAATGTGGCATTATGTAGTTTAATGGAATGAAAATGTGATATATTAAAAGAATACATAAAGTCAAAAAAATAATAGTTTGCTTAGGATAGGATATGATTAATAGTCATATGTGATGATGATGATTATTATAATGCGATTAAAATGGGGTTAGGTACCTATTTGTGGATCATATATTGAGATATCTTAAGTTTTAGAGATGCCTTATGCTGATAGTCAGGTACTAAAGTGGTACAGAGGTGATACTAGATGAGAATGAGTGAAGGGTATCCTGTATCGATATATTATATTTTTCATATCTATATGATGATGATTAAGATGATAAAATGATGAATTGGGACGACAGATCATTGGATATAATCCTATTAGGTTAAGCGAAGCTCTATTAAAAATAAAAAAAATATTAATTCAATAAAAATATTAGAGTTCCCAAAAAATTGTCACATATTCTATACATAATTTATTTGGTTTTGTAATGATTTTGTGATTGTATAATAAAAAAAAATATTGGTAACATTATATTAGTTCATTGAAAATATATCGTATTAAGAGTTGTATGATGATGATATGTTAAAATATTTTGTTTTTCCTTGATATCTATTATGTGAAAGGAGTACATTCTACTTTCCTTTATTGAATTAGCAACTCATTCCTTATCACTATATTTTTCAGAAGATAGAGATTGCAAGTGAGTCAGCCAAGTCGTGAAGATATGCTTTTAAGTTTTTTGTCTTTAAATTAATGTTTTAATTTCAATTGAATGTCACAAACAAATAATAATGAGTTTTATGCACTTATTGGTGAAGCTAATAAAGCCGTTGAAATGGTTGGGTACACAGGAGGCATCTATTTTTGTGTTGGTGTCCTTCTTAACTATTAGATTGAATAGGAAAAAGTTGACCAGAGATGAAAAATGCATGATGAAAGTTTGTTCTTTAGGGCAAACCATGGAGACAAAATTGATTCTTCTTCTAAATAGATGATGTGTGTTCATGCGTATTTATAATTGTTACTACACTTTGTTGGAGAAGAATATAAGAAGGTGGATTATATCATTGTCAACTAGCAATGGTAAGTCCTAAATGTTTTTAAAAAATAATTTATAATAGATAAAATTAAAGGTTTTGTAAATTTAAAACTAAACTTAAGTGGTTCTAAAAGTATTATAACTCTTTTTAAATATTAGTAAGTATTAAGATTTTAATAAAAAATATAAAAAAGAAATTAGATACTCTATTTTTTATTTGATTATAAACCTTTAACTAAGATATGAATTTTGGTGTTTTTAATCAATATTTTCAAAATCGGATCGGATATCAAATTAGTGAAGTGAAAGTTTTAAGGTTTAGAGGTTTAACCAGCATTAAATCATTATGAAATCGACATCGAATCGGTATAAGGTAATAAAATATAAAAATTATAAAAATAATTAAAAATACATTATAAAATAAAATATAAATAAAATATTGATATATATTATTATATAATCAATAAATAATAATTCTAACTAAAATTGAATCTAATATAAAATATTAAAATAATAGTAATAATTAAAATTATATTTCTGAATAAAATTGTATCTCATTTTCATAAAGAAATTAAAATCTTTTAATGTTATATAAAGAATTGTAAATAACATTTGTACATAAAATATTTGTATTCATATTTTCTATTACATTTAAATAAATTATAAATATGTAAATTATGAAATTATAAATCGTCCTATTGAGTTTATTATAATTAAAATTAAGCAATAATTCTTCTTCTTTTCCGATTTAAAAGTTAGTATAATTAGTATAATTGAGAATTGACCGCTTTAACCTTTGACTTATAATTGATTAAACCAATAAATTAAAATAAAAATCAAAAGATTTTACTACCAAAATTTTTTTATATAAAATCAAACTAAATAACTAAAAGGTTCACGGTTAAATGAGTTGAATAGAAACAAAAGAGTTTCTAAAACACTAATTTTTATAATTCCAAACCAATATAAAAGTCATTAATAATCAGAAAAAAGACAAATTTATACTATTTCCTGTAACCTAATTCACTGGGAAGTCAATCGATTTGCTTCGAGACTTGAGAGGCCTATAAAGGCGGCACATACTAGTTAAGATGTCCCCGTTGTACATACGTTCGACCTTTTGCTACATAGAAGAACGGTTTAGGGTTACAGAGAGAGGCGGTTGGTTCTGGACAAAGCGAGAATGATTATTCCAGTTCGCTGCTTCACCTGTGGCAAGGTAACGATTTCTATCGATCCTATTGGGGAGTTTTCGACACTTTAATAGTGTCACAATAGGGTCGATGCAGAGAATTCTAGCATTTTTTAGGTTAAATTTTAAATTGTGGTTTTGTTGCTTGGTCTTGTTAGGTGATTGGAAACAAATGGGACATGTATCTTGACCTTCTTCAGGCGGATTACAGTGAAGGGTGGGACTCCCACTTATTATTATTGTTTTTGTTGATTCGAGTTCTGAAAATTCGTTTTGTGAGCAAAAAAGGATTTTCTCATATTTGTATATATATATATATATATATATAGTATATTTTCCAAAGTCGTGAATTCGTAGGTGGGTTTTTATGAGTTTTCTAGTTCTGAATCTACAGCGTCATATCCGAAGATTTTCCATTTATCTGCTGTGCTTTTGGGGTATTTTGGTGGAAGACCTATTGTTGGGATTGTTGCATCTACTTGTTTCCCCTTGAACTTGCTTCATACTTCCCGAGAAATAGTATGGTGTTGTTTAGTTATATGTTTATCCCGTTTTCATTTTTCTTGTTTCTTTTGGTTATGAAGTCTATTTGATAAGTAAAATATCAGCTTTGAGTTCCAATGATTCATTCACATTATCGACTTTTATGTCCTATATTTCCTTTTTCTTTTTTTTGTTTTGTTAGTTTGGTCTTACAATAAATGCAATGGATTGAGTTCATAAGAGAAGTCCTTTACAACCTTTTGCATTGGACAGGTATATGTTTGCGATTAATTGTATGCTTCTGTCGTTATGATCATTTGACTCTTCCATTTCAAACTATTTATTTTCAGTGCACATACGTCTCTGATTTTAGATAGTGTAAAGTGTGACAAAGTAATGGAATATTGTCAAACTGGATACCTTCAGTGTGGTTCTTTTTGTGTAGTTTCAGTTTAAAGATGCATCACTTGCTTTATTGATTGATCAATGCTATTGAATGCTTATGCCTCATTGTATTATATGAATCATAACTTGTGCAGGATGCTAGATCATATTATACCAATATATCGTTGTGAGCTTTGCTAGAAATAATTTTGAATTTTTGGTAATTTAATGTTTTGTATGCAGAGATGCTCTTGATGCACTTGGTTTGGTCCGGTATTGTTGCAGACGAATGCTAATGACTCATGTTGACCTGATTGAGAAACTTTTGAACTATAATAGTACTTTCTCTTTCACTCTCTCTCTGCATATACATGTGTCCTTATAGTGGCATTTTGTTCTAATAACGCATTTGTTCTGCAGCTCTGGACAAATCTGACACCAGTTAAGTAAACTTTCTACATCACAAGAGTTCTGGAGTTGGTTGTCATGGATGTCTGGAAGAAACCTGGGTTGTGTAACGATTCTCTGTGCTATGAGATGCATATTGCTTCTGCTACAAGTTTCTTCTGTCACCTTTGTTTTGGAATGAAGAAACCTGGTATTAAGGCTAAATTCTGGGAAATATGTATCATTGCATTGCATTTTGTCATATTGAAAACTGGTCTGCTTCCAGACATGAATGTAAGGAGTACGTGGATTAAAATTCTGCTTTAGATACCCTGTTAAACCATTGTGAAAGACTGAGGTTAGCCATAGGTTTTAGTGGATCATGAGTAAAATTATGAAAAACTTGCAAGATGAGTAGATTGAAATGACAAATGTTCACCACTAGTTACCATAAATAGTTGCTAATTTCAGTTTGTTCCCAAGGCTAAAAGATGCACACGTAATGTGTACTGGGATCTTAACTGGATGGAATATTAACCATTGGGGTCTTGTTTTATTTGATGGAGGAAGGAGTTTGTCATCATCTATTATTATAGCAAGCAGTCAGCAGTTATTTTTGATTAAATAAGTGGTGATGCTTTTTTCCACTAGCAACTCCATTTATTTTGACACAAAATGCTTCGAGGTTCTGGTTAACAAAATTAAACTGGCAAATCATGCCTGCATAATTACATGCCTTGTCGGTCCACTACTTTTTTCTAAATGCGTTAAGGATTAGCATTTGTCAATCTTAGATGGTGTGCGACATGTTACATGACCAACAAAATACGAATAGTGGTAACATTTTCATCTCAATTGTTCTACCATTAAAGTTCAAGCTTGCGTATGGTGGCCCAGAGGAGCCAATAGATAATGTAACGAGCCTTTAAAGCATTAATGAATTTGTAAGGAACTTTATGTGCCATAAATTGAAAAGGAAAAATTACGCGAGCGGCAAGTTACGACCGTTTATGACCCGTCAGTTATAATAATAATAAAATATAAAATATTATTATAATAAAGACAGGTTGATCCCATTGAAAGGCGATTTCATCCACGTTGACAGGTGCAGCAAAACATTGATATCATATCATCTGCTGTAGATTTGTGTACGACTTGGTACAATAAAATCTCGTTTTGAGTCGTATTTCACAAGTTACAACTCTATTTTTGTTTTTGTATTATTATTTTTGTATTTTTATATTTTAAAAAATAAAAATAAAAAATAAAAACAAAAAATGAATCTAAACATGCTTGAAGGATTCTACAACACGTTTAAATGCTGTATAAATGTAAAGCAAAATCCTACAACACTACGCACAGAGTTTCACCTTGAGGCCAGACATTCCGAATTCCAGTCATTTTATAACAACCATAATATATAAGAAAGGTTGGCAGAGGCATCAGCCCATTTAAAAGCCATTGGTAATAGACAAGGTTCGTAGCTTCGAGAAAGTGTAACAAAGAGTCTATAAGTTACATCAATATAGAGGAAGTTGAATTATCACCCAATAGGCCAAGACAGACATTGTATTTACACTGGAATGACAAGCACAAACGATTTAGAATCGATGTTTCAAAAATCAGTATTGTATTAGTATTGAATATTTTTTTTGATATTGTACTATACTGATACGGTTAATACTGATATTATATCAAACAACATTTTAATATTATGAAATAATTCTTGAATTTTGTAAAATCCATAGCATGATTCTTGTGTATGTTATGCACCTCCTATACACTTTATTTTAACTTGTTTCAAATATTTAATTGATATAATAAATATAATATAATAATAACTATTTTCTTCATTCCTATTAATATTAATTTTTATATATTTCTTAAATAGATAACAACTTGAATTATTATAACAAAAAGAACAATACATCAAGTAATTATAAATTAAGATTAATATATAAAAATCATAAAATAATAATAATATACAATAATAACTATTCTCTTCATTTATATTAATATTAAATTTCATATATTTTTCAAATGAATAATAACCTGAATTAATATAATAAAAAGAACATAACATCAAACTAAATAATTGAAGACCAATACATTAAAATATCATGAAATAATAATAATTAACAAGATCATAATTAATTATATCCAGACATCATAAAATAAGAACAATACATGAAACAATAAACACTACAATCAATATAATAATCTTGTATAAGAAGTTTATAAAGCAAAACTGAACTTTGAAACAAAAACATTTACAGTTACTGTATATAAAATTTAATATATATATATATATATATATCAAATACAAGTGGAAAAGAAGAGAAATATCTGAAAAACTTGAATCTTCATTTTTCAAGATTAAATATGCTAAAATCTTAATGGATTCAATTTTCATTTGGTACAAAGTTACCTCATTATCCCTAATATTCAATCTCATTACACTAAATTACCTATTAATACTCTCCTATCCAGCATTATCTTCCAAATCGCTCATCCCAAAAAGTTTGTTCATCAAAAATTCAATTTGCAGAATATTAATATAATCCAAGGATATAGGATCTAAAGAACTACTTATTCTACTAAGAGTCTTAGTAAACAAATTAAATTAAATTACTAATAAGATTCCAGAAATTATATTGAGTATAATAATGACAATAACAATATAACATATCACTTTCATAGTTTTATACTCTGTAACCTCCTAGTTGCTCTATAAGTAGTATCATTGTCTGTGATGAATTAACTAACATTTTTAAACCTAACATCATTCTTAAATTCATCAAATATCTGAAATAGAGTATCAATATTCCTCATAAGGCCAGATGTATCAATTGATTTAAAAAACATAGTTCCTTTAATAGAATAAAACAAGAAATTTATAATAGGCTTATGTTTTCTATTAGTTTAACCATTATACATGATTTAACATTTATAAGTAGCCCATGTCATTCTTTTTTTCTTCTAATTAGTTTTTTTTATCTCAGTAACATAATTGCGTAGGAGATTACTCCTATACTTATCCAAAAGGAGTTTTATATCCTAAAATATATGAGATAATAGCATCTCCTATAAGTTGGTAATAGTAAGACTGAACATTATAGAATGGCACACTTGTATCTTACTACCATATATCCATCATCATATCTATATTATGGATTATTTTCTTGCTTGCATAATACTATAAATAGAAGGTTGAGCTTCAAGAGTTGTTCTTAAACTAGAAAAATATGAAAATAACTTCTTCTTTCTTCTCAGACCTCACTACTACCTGAACTACTCCCTTCTTATTAGGTAGAAGGGAAAGAAGGTCCAACAATATTGGTTGGATTATCACCAGCTCCGGCATTGTAAAGTGAATTCCTACTACCAATTGATAAACTTAATCTAACTCTCTTATCTTTCTAAAATTGATACTCTTTTATCAAAGTCTTCATCTTTTACTTCATATTATGAAGAACCTTCTTATAAGGCTCCATGCACCCTTAATTTTAACGAAATGTCTATTCATTCTAGTGGTTCCTTCAATTGTCAAACGCTTACTATAATACATGCATATAATTTGGTTCCCATATTCAAGAAAAAGTCTATCATGAAAACATATTGGATCATCATATCTTTAAAAAGGGATTAAATTATCACTAGCAGTGTTTGAAGTTGAACTTTCCTCAATTTAATAGTAAAAATTAATGCAATTGATCAAGGTATTAAGCACAAAAAACTACTTGTATCTAGTAAATAAACATCAGTCAGTACAAAAATTCAATTAAAGATTCTAGTAGCTCAATCATACTTTTAATTTCATAAATATACATTCAATTTTGAAAAATATGATAAAAATTCACCAAAAATAAGAAAATCCTCAATTTATGTACACAAAAATGGGGAATTTTATATTCTATAAAATCATATACAATTTATAATTCTACTATCTCAATCTTACTTTAAATTTCATGAATATACTTTGAATTTTGAAAAACATAATATTATTTCTCTAAAATTGAAAATTCCCAATTCTAAAACCCTAAATCTACCTAAATTCAAATTTGATTCAATCTATATGTATTTATACAAAATTCAACTTCTACAATACTTAAATTGAAGAATTAAACATTAATTCATAATTGATTGTATGAAAAATTAAAAAAAATTGAAAATCCCAAATATGTAAGTTAAGAAATTTATCAAATTCAACTTAAAACTCTTTAAATTGAATGATAGAAATATATGTAGACGTAGGAGAGATACTAAAGTTGCTTATCACCTGTCAAAATCTAGCCTAAAATATGAAAAATCATTGTAAAAAGTGATGGAAGTTAAGAGTTGGATAAATAGGGTTTTTTAATTTTTGGGGTTTTAAGAGGTGTTTTTAAGTTATGAGAGTTAAAAAAAGGTAATAAGTGAAGATTTAAACTCAAATCTATGAGTTTTGTGTAGAAAAAAATGGGATTTGAAAGTTGAAGATGAAGTAGACCCAAGGAGAGAAAGAAAGAGATAAAGAAAAAAAGAGGGGAGAAGTTGTTCGATGGCCATTTAATCGAGTGGGTGGACCAATGTTGCTTTTAAATTTCCACCTGTTTAGATTTTATTCACACATTGATTGAAAAAAGAGGGGAGAAGCTGTTCGATGGCGATTTAATTGACACATCGATTGATCGATTGATCGATACTTTTCAATTTATGCTTATTTAGGCATTAATTGACACATTAGTAGATTGATATTCATTAATACTTCTTAATTTCCACTTATTTGGGCTTTAATCGACATGTTAATCGATTGATAGTTACTATCGATTTACTAATGTTTTTCAAAATTTTCCTATCTGCACTTTGGTTCCAAAAAATTTTAGAAATTACTTATTGAACTTTATTTTAACCCAATACATTGGCCCGTCAAGGCATTGTACCTATTTTCAAATCATTAGTCAAGATGCACTCATATAAAAATTATTAAAAATAAGGGGAAGGATGCTTCAGTAAGCGAACCCAACCGTAAGGGGGAGAGATCCATATTGGCCAATTATAAAGTTAAAGAGAGTATTTACATATAATATAATTTATGTGAATATCTGCCACTCAATTAAGGCCTATACTCACACCTTTAATTAGTTTTAGGGAAGGAAAAATGCTTGTGGAAGGGATAATCTCTGTTTTGTTCAAGTTAGGATTGTGCCCAAAACAAGTTAGACTAATGACTATGTTCCACATAGCGCAAAGATTTGCAACCTTAAACTTAATTTTAGGTAGACACACTTTATACTTCCTTGGAGTCATTTTATTCCCTTATTTATTATCAACAAAATTCCTAATAGACTAAAAAATATGGGAAATTAAGGAAAATATGACAAGATGGTATTATATAACTTCATTAAAAAGTAAAAAATAAAAACATTGCTCCTTATAAGTGTTTAGGTTTTGGATAGTTAGGACCTATAGAAAGAATTGATAGAAGTGCTGAATGAAGAGGTAGCAAAAGACAAAAACCAAAGTAAAAAATTACTGCAAACTTATTTTTAAGGGAAATATAATATTCAAATCGACTAGTCATCTTAGTGTTGGTGATAATAGGTAATATAAATAGTTTTATCTATATATTATTTGATATTTTTACCTATTTTTATGTATCATGAGCCTTTAAGTTAAATTTTTTGAAAGTTTTTAGTAATTTAAGGTTATGGAGTTCAAATGATGAAAAAAGCTAATTTTATAAAAATAAGATGAAGCAAAACATCTTTATTCAACAATGCTATTCTAGTCCAGATGAGAGCATTGCTTTACTTATAGAAAATAGTTAAAAGACTAATAGTAAGTATGAATGATGTTGTTTACCTTCTTGGAAACCACTGTTTTATTACTGGAGAAAGATAACATATAAATATTTCTATTAATGATGCCATTTTCCCTTCATTTAAGTGCCATTTACTATTGTATAGTATAAGATATATATGTTATTATGAGTTAAAAAGACTAAAATATCCCTAAAGAATAGTATTAGATTATAACCATCATTAAGCAAGCTTTTTAAGAGATTTTTTAAAGCCCATCAAGAGAAGAGAGTTTTGATGATTGAAGAAGATGAAGGAAGAGGAGGCAAGTCAATGGATGGGTAATATTTCTCATGGAAATGAAATGCCTCAAACCAATTTTTTTATATAAGAAGTGATTAATATTTAGAGAATTGACTTTATGGGGTCCTTTCTAACTCCTTTCAATAATAAATATATCCTAATAACTACAAATTTTGTGTCCAAATGGGTAGAAGCATAAACTTTTTCTATTAATGATGCTAGAATAATAGTTAAATTCCTTAGGAAATTATTTTCACATTTTGGTACACCTAACGCTATCATTAGTAATAAAGGCACACTCTTTTGTAATAACTAGCTTAAAAAGATACTTGAATATTATAGGGTTACATATAAAGTAGCTACCCTTTACCATTTGCAAACTAGTGGCTACGTGAAATAGGTGAATAAGGAATTGAAAAGAATATTGGAAAAAATCATAGAGCATTCTAAGAAAGATTAATATAATAAAATAAATATTTTTTTATAAGCCTAAAAGATAACCTTCAAAACACCAATAGGCATATCACCATTTTTGTTAGTTTATAGAATAACATGCCACTCACTTATTGAACTTGAGCATAAAGCATATTATGATATTAATTTTCTCAATTTTGATCTTACTTTTGCAGGAGAAAAGCAAAAAACCGAATTGAATGAGCTTGATGAATAAAGATTGATGGCATATGATAATTTTAGCTATATAAGGATAAGACCAAAAAGTAACATGACATTTATATCTAAACTAACAAGGAATTTAAGGAAGGATACGAATTCTAATTCTATAAATCTTGATTACATTTATTTCCCAGAAAGCTCAAATTTGGTTTTGGTTTGGACTATTAATGGTAAAACAACTCTGTCCCTATAGATAAGTCAAAATTGTACATCCTTAAATAAGAACTATTAAAGTGAATGGCCTTTGATTGAAACACTATTTTGAAGAGTATTCTTAAAAGAGAGAAGGAGATATGAAATCTCTAACCTTTAACCACATAAATTGACATGAAGAGTCCAGCTATAAAATTTTAAAGAAGCACTTATTGGGAGGCAACTCAACTATTCTATTAAGTTTTTCTTTAGTTTAATTGCCATTTTAATTAGTTTCTTAAATTTTTTTTAAAATGATTTAATATTGCAATTATTTTGTTTAAGGTGTTTGTAGATTTTTCGACAAAGTGTGTTTTGAAGAATGAAGATGTTAAGCAAAAAATAATGAATGGTTTTTATAATTGGCATCATATTTATTTTGTTGGGATTTCGTTCTAAAGCACTATTTTAGGTCTAGAATTGGATACTCTCTGAACAATAAATAAAAGTTGGTCTTACCTATATGATGCCTGATATGCTCTCGTTAACTACTAAATAATAAATTCCTAATGAAATCTTACTGTGTAGTAGGGTGAGATATGGTCAAATCCATAAGGAGCTAAGGTGAGTTTAAGCTATTTCTATTGTTAGGTTAAAGGAAAATAAAAAGAAATAAAACCCTTAAAATTTTGAAAAATTAAAACAAATATAAAAGGCAACAAATGAAATCAAAACAAATAAGCAAGAATGTAAAACACAAAGAAACAAATAATAATAAGAAAAATTTTAGGAAAAAGATATATCTAGGATTTTAGGACATATAATTGATTATTGAAAACATAAAAATTGCGTTTTACCTAAGATGCCAGCCTATGGAGATAAACAAGCTCTTGCACCTTCTGTTCCATCAATTTTAGACAAATCATATACGATAGAAGATTCATCCCTAAATATGCAATAACTTAAAATAAGCTCTTTAAAAATCACCCTTTAACAGTGGTTATTACATCCTTTAATGATGGTTTCCTTCAACCACTGTTAATGGTTCTAGGAAACAATCTTCACTCTAATTTTGCTTCAATTCTGTCCCAAATTAGATCTTTTCGATTGGAACATGTGTCCATTAATTTAACCTTCATGTAAACTTAAAAGGATTCAAATGAGGCCTTTTTACATAAAAATTGAGGATGAATTCAAATGAAATTATATATATATATTTTATAGAATTCATCCCTATCAATGCCATTTTACATAGGGCTAAGGCACCTTTTTAGTTAGGGATTAAGTGACTTGCAAACAAAAGCTAGGTAGTATATAAAAATGGTACCATTTTTACTATTGAAATTATTGGCTTGGTATTGTGTTTTTAGATTATAAAAAATGGTGCTATTTTATATACTTTGGAAACCATATTCCCTTTCCTCTCTCCTTTTCTATCGATTACACCTTCTTCCTTTCCCCTTTCCCTTTCCCTTATGCTGTGGCTCGTACTAGAACCCTAGCTCGGCCCACCAACCTTTAATCCTTCCAATTCCATTTTCTCTCACAACAATCACCACCTTATCCCCATTCTTAACCCTTATTTCTCTTGTGTTATCGATTGCCATCCTTCGTTACTATAAACCCTATGGCATCTAAGAGGAGGAGGAAGAGGGTGAATTAGGTGTTTAAATATGTAATCTCTAAACTAATATTCAACCTATATGAAATGTTATGCCAATTCAATGCTATTAAATCAAATTTAAATAATTAAACAATAATCATAATGATCATAAAATTAAAGAGTATATGGAAAGAAAGATAAATCAATATTTTTATAGTGGTTTGGCTAACCAACTTTAGCTTAAGTCCACTCCTAACACACTTATTGAAAATGTTTTGTAGGGTAAAGAAGAACTTTTATAATTTCTTCATTCTATAAAAGAGTGAAAAGCAACCTAAACAATTTTACTTATAAGTGAAGAGTAACCCAAAAAAACTTCTTCTTTCAAATAGGTGAACAGGAAGGTAATACAAAATCTTCTTTTCTAAGGCTGAAGAGGAATCCTTTAACTAAAATTCAAAATCAACAATATTAATCTCTCAACCAAGCCCTAAAATTAATCCCCAAAATCAAGCTTTCTAATCTCAACTCAAGGATATGTAAATAAAAACACTAACTTAATCAAATCTAATGCAAAAAGGGGCTCAAAATGCAATCAATGCAATACCAAATGCACTCTTTCCCTTAAACTCATAAACCGACTCAAACTAATCTTAAAATATCATTTAACACTCTTTTATTTATAAAAAATTCATCAAGATCATTCCAAGACCTTTAGACAACCTAATTATAAGCTTCTTATGCTCTATTAGTTGTAAAAAGCATTAAACAAATGTTACAAAAGTTAAAAACCCATTGAAGAACTATTCTAGAATTAGTTTTTAGTTGTTTAGTCACTTAACTAGTCGATTGATGCCTTAGATCGATTGAACTATCACTAGTTGACTAAACTAATCAACTAGTTGACCAATAAGCTATTCCAAAGGACACTGATAGATTGATAGACATAAACTAGTCAACCTATTCATTAAAAACAATCATTGGTTAACCTATATTTAACAATTAGTCGACCTAACCCATTCAAAAATAACAACTAGCTGACCTATACTTAATTGGTCAACCAATCACTTAGAAATATAGATTCTAGTTTCAATAATCTATATAACTTGACCAAATTTAGAACAAAAAAAATCCAATCAGATTAAAAAAATTTTTCAACAAGTTTTAAATATTCCCCAAATTGTTTATAAATACCACGACATCGCAATTAAGCATAAAACTAAAGTTTATCTTGGTTTATGATAAATTTAACACTTTTTTTTTAACAAAACTTTCAATCTTCAAACTAACTATAAGATTTTCATAAATATACCAAAACACTTCCAAGTTCCAAAAACTTTCCATATAAGTTTCAAATCCATTTCCAAGGCTATTTTAATTTCCAAAATGTTTTAATTCAGTTAACCCAAAAATTAGCTTTGGTTATTGAGAAAGTTCATTCTAAACGTTTTCATAAATTTTTTAAAAGTTACTAAACTTTCGCAAACAATTTAAAATATTCTTTTCATCCAAAAATCAATGCATAAAAGTTCTAATTTACTCCTAAAATGATTTTAGGAACCAAAGCATTTCAATTAAACCCAAATGCAACATAGGCATTGGTTATGGAAATTAAACACTTAAAAACTTTCTACAGGTTCCAAAATCATTTAAGAATTCCTAAACTTCTCAAAATGATTTTTACACACACAATTGACTTAACAAATTCAAACACACTTAAGCAAACTTAAACAACATCAAACAAGCTTAACCAAATTTCCACAACATTTTAATCTTTTCCTAAACTTCTCAAAACCAAAATTCTCATCATATTTAACTTAAAACATATTAAAATAAACAAAAAACTCAAATAACTTTTCTAAAATACTTTTAATACATCAAGAGGATTCCTTTAATACTAATTCACATAAATTCTTTTGATTATTCAACTTTAAACCGAAATGAAATCCTAAGACAAAACCTATTATGCTAATGTTACAAACAAACTTAATCAACACCTAAAGCTTTAACCAAGCTCCTAAATGCAAATATTCATGAAAAAGTAAAGCCTTTCAAGCTTTCGTGAGATAAAGACAAGCCTACATACAAAAATACACAACTGAAAACTTCTTCAATCTTTGTCTTCTTTGTCTTCAACTTCCATTCTTGATCTTCACTCAATGCTTGCTTAGTCATTTTAATTTTTTTTCATTGATCTTTACTTCCATTTTCCAATGTAAGTTCTTACACATTTTTTGCATTAAACTATCTTCTAATGCAACAAAATTAAATCATTAGTAACAAATATGTATTGTCGTCATCAAAACTAATGACTAGAACCTCCTTCAATTCAACAATCCCTTCCTTTTTAATGATAACAAAACATGTGATATTAAGGGTACATAAAATAAATAAAAAAACACATATGCAAAACATTTCATTTATATTGATCATGCATCATGATATGTTACCACATGTAAAACATTTTACCTATAATTCTCCATGCATTATAAAATGATATCACTCTCTCCCTTTTTACTTAACTCATATCCCTCTGATAGAGTTGAATTATATGATATTTTTATATGTATTTCAATATTAATTCAACTCTATTTTATTTCCTAAATATGTATTTTGTGTTTATATTATATTTTAATACAGATTTAATTACTAGAAAAAAATTTATATAGAAAAGAATCAGATTAGAAGTAATTTGAAGTAAAAAAGAGGGGGCTTACAATTGAATTAAGAGCACAATTACTGGTCTTGCATTAAGAACCTCCAAAACGCAATACACTTAAAGACAAAACGGTGGAGGACTTGAAATTGTTTTCTTGGGAATTAAAGGAAAAAGACCTAGGTTTTGGCTTGTGTGGACAGCTAGACAAGAAAAGACAAGAAAATAATAGGTGTGGGAGTTGGAAAAGGAGTAGTTGATGGCTGCACACTTAAAACAAAAAATAAGGAGGAGAGATCAGGAGGCTTGGCTTAGGACATAAGGAGCTCATCCAAGTGTGGATTGTTTTAGTCCTCTTCTCCACACATGGGACCAAGCTTTGCATGAAGAATGGTGGATGGCATAGAGGACTCCTCTCATGGTGTAAGCCTTAGCCAATAATCAAGGCTGGAGAAGAGTGGAACTGAATGCACATCGAAGAAGTCTTCACCATCTTAGTCAAACATTGCTTTTGTCTTCAATTTGCTATTTTAGGTTCTGCATTTAACCACAGATGAATGGGTTTCTTTCATTTTAATTGTTTTACCTTTATGTTGACTGAATGTTGGATGGTTTAGCCTTGGTTTTGTTGTCTTTCTCCATGGTTAAATCTCATGGTAGGTTTAGTCGAATCTCATGCATTACTTTACCTTGCATTTTATTTTCTCATCCAATCATTAGGTATTGTTTTATTTTCAAACATTGAATGATAATTTTAGATTTAGCTTGATCAAGTATTAAGTTATTCAAAGCTTTATTTAATAGAGTTTCATTTATCCATAGAATTTTTGATTCATCTACGCTTAGTAGTTAGTTTTTATACATGTTCTTAATCTTTAATTCATTTAAAATTTAGTTTTTATTTAATTTTCATAATCTAGAATTTTTATTTAAAATGTGAAATTAAGTCTTAGTTAATTAAGTTCTAGATAATTTCTTATTGGTTGAAGTAATTTAAGTTTCCATTAGATAAAGTATTGAATGTTGATTTCTTATATTAGTTATTAAATTTCTAGCTTTTATCTTTCTTGTTTAAGCTTTGGATTTTAATATTTTTCAGATTTTTTTTGTTAAAATTCAGATTGGGTGAAGTGTTGTTCCATGGAGTTTTTTTTTTAATTCTTAGTGTCCTTAGTTCATTGATGCTTGGTAACTAAAAGTTCGTGCTTGTTTTTAGGTCTTAATTCAAGTAATTTTAATTTTTTTTAAGTAATAGGTGCTATAATTTTTGGTTAAAATATTTATTTGAGTTTTGTTGAATTAGATTTTAGCTAATTAATTAATATCTTAGTTACCTTAATTTTGTGTTAGTTTAAGTTTTCAATTGTGTTTTTCATTAAGTATTTTAAATTTTCCAACTTTTGTTTTAATTAATTAAGTATGATTTATGTTCATTTGATCTTTGTTTTAGGTAGATTAAACTTATGTGGCTAGTTCTCTTAGGGGTTTGGAGATATTAGAAGGATGAAAGGATAAAAATTGTGAGAATGGAGTTGAAGTATGCTTAATTAAATGCTTGTTTGTCTAGGTTGGTTTGGGAGTTAGGTTTCATGTCATGAATTAGGAGTTATCTCTAGGCTTGATCACCCTTTAGGTAATTTCCTAATCCAAAAGCTAGGGTTGAGTGTGTGATATGTAATAGTCCATAGCAATTCCCGAAAGTAGCAATAGGTTAGTTGAATTTGTCAGGAAACTTAATCAACTAACCTAGGATTCCATACCTTTAGGTTACACCTTCTGAGCTTGTGAGTAGGTGGCCTAAGTTACTCATTCCTTAATACCTAAAGTGTCTTCATTATTAAATATGGAGAGCTTGTTCTAAGTTATAGATGGGGATAGGGGCATTTCTAAACCTTATTAGAATTGTCTAATTTGGAGGAATTGAGGGCTTGAGAGCTTATTCGAGCCTATAGGTTAACACCATGACTAGAGTATCTATTATTTAGAATTTAGGATCAATGATCATCCTGACATCCTAAAGATATCTCCAAGCCACTTGTTTACTATTATTATTAGTCTTGTCTAAATTTGCTTTGTGTGTTTTTCTCTTTGTTCATTACATCTTAACTCATTTCGCTTTCATCTTTTCAGGGTGCTTTCTTTTCTCTTTCTTACAACATTTGAAATAACATTTACATCTCGACTCTCTGTGATTCGACCCTAGCTTATCATTATTGCATAGTATGGGTAGTGAGGAATTTATTATTTGATAGCTTATGACAAGTTCATCAAATTTTTCGCACCGTTACCAGGGAGTTGGCGTATGTTATTAGTTATTTCTTATGTTGTCTTTCTTTTTATTTTTGTTGTGCTTTATTCATCTTTAATTTATGTTTGTTTCTGTTTCATAGCTTTTGCAAGTAATGACTTATTTTTAGTGTTCTTTTTATTCTGATGCTTCTTACATTAATTCTAATATTAATGATGATTTTAAGGTTGTTGCTCTCTTAAGGTTGGAACAGTAAGTAACAAAGCTTACACCCTTAGTTACTCATGTTGCAATAGATACCATCCAAACTAAGGTATGTGATTTTTGTTCATTTTCAGGCCATTCTAGTGACATATGTCCTTTTCAAGTTAAGCAGTAGTTTTATGGACTTGGTGGTTTCCGAGAGTGCCAACAAGACTGGTATGATCCTTACACTCCAAGTTACCAATCGAAGTGGGAGGATTAACCTTATTTTTCGTATGGGAGCTGCCAATATGGATTCGATTCTCTACGACCATATTATCAAGATCATCCACATGCCTCACCTACACCTTTACCTTTAACATTGCCTTCACGAGCTGATGGGATATTATTGGAGGTGATTATAGAGAGTTTGCCTACGAGCACTCTTCATTTCCAACAGGAAACGAGGAGTGACTTGAAAGACTTAGAAGATTAAGTAAGCCCATTGGCTGAAGTAATAGCAAGCCTAGAAGACCAAGTTTCCTCAAGCCAACTAGAGGAAGACCATGATGAGGTAGTATGTGATCTTTCACTAGAGGGTGGAGAACAGCAAGAGCTAGGGGAGATTGTTGAAGAAATGGATATATGCATAGTTATTTTTCTCACAGGTTGAATCCTGAGGAGGAAAAAGAAGAGAAGAAGAGCAAGAAAGAGAAGTAAGAGGATCAGGAAAGAGAGGAATTGAATCCAATTGAATTCTTGAAGGAGTTATGCATAAGCAAGCCGATGTTCGATGGTGACAAGCAAGATGATAAGCCTCTATGCTCATTGCTTTTATCATTGCGGAGGTCATCCTGGAAGAAGGGCGATGCCCAAAAAGAAGAGTGGATATTGAAATATGATGGTGAGACGATGCAGTTCCACTCCCCAAAAGTTGTGAGGCATCATGCTAATTATGAACCTACTTCAAAGGAGGCTGCTCTAGGATTATCTCTAAGTCTTAGCATTCTTCCTGTCAGACTCAAACATCCATTGATAATGGATGACATTATATGCAAAGGGATCGAGCTTGTGACCAGGCTCCCCTAACCTTATCCTTTAATTTTGGTTCTTTTCTATTTAAGTTTTTGATTGTTTTCATTTGAGTGCTTTATTTATTCTTCATTGGTTTTGTTTGAAGAAAAGCAAAAAGACAAATTCAAGTTCTAATCTTACGCTTCATACAACCTCTTTAATCCCAGGGAGTTCTTCTTTTCTCATTCCCTTAACTATGTTTTTATTGTCTTTGGACATTAAGGACAATGTCAATTATAAGTGTGGGGGTGGGGCTAGTTTGATTGGATTGAAATTTTTTTAAATATTTTGCATTTGTGCATTTGAACTATTATGATGAATGTTGAACTGGGTTATTCTATCATATAGCTGGATTGAGATTGAGTTGTATGCTTGAATTTTTATTAGGCAACTTGAGTAGAAGGTGAATCATGTAGAATAATTGAAGTAGTTGATTGCATAAACTCAGTTAAATATTTGATACTTGCGTGATGAGGCAATGTATGGAATTTTGATGGATTTTCACATAAGCACATGTGAGGCTTTGAGCCTATATGATTGTAGTTCATAGTCATTTTATCTTTTTTTTTTATGTGTTATGCTCTCCTAGGTAGATTAGCTTCAGAACTTGCATGGAATTGATTTGAAACTTGAGATGCATGCTTTATGGATATGATTTAAGGCCTTCTTTGTTTTGAACCCTTTAGCTTAAATAATCTACCATGTCATTTTTCCCTTTGCAAACCCCTTTGAGCCTTTTTAACCATGTTTGTTTCTGTATTAATCACCTTGTATTGAAACCCAAACACCTTTAGCCTTACCTTGTCACAAGTTAAATGAAGTACTAAGTAAGCAGTTTATGTTTATGAATTAGGGACTTTTTGTTTTATACTATATTCTAAGATGTTTTGAGAGATATTTCTGCTCTTGTAATTGTTGAGATGTGTTACTATTGTTTTCTCTTATTTTTGGTGTTATTCAAGTAAAAAAAGAAAAAAAGAAAAAGAAAAAGAAAAAGAAGAAAAAAAAACAAAAGAAAAAAGAAAGAAAGAAAGAAAGAAGAATCAAACAAAGTAGCATTAGTTAGTGATGAGTAGTTGTAATCTATTATATTTATTTGTTTATCTTAGAATTGAAATTAAGTTATCCCTTTTACTTAGTACTTTATGAATACTTATGAATAACCCCTTTGACCCTTATTGCCATACCTTAACCCAAACCCTGTTACAATCAAGTAAAAGCCCTTTTTGATCTATAATGGCATGTAATCTATATGGTAGAGAATTGATGAATCTGTAAGCCTATGGTAGTTTAGTCTCCTAGAGAGAGTCTTGGAGTGAAACACCAATCCCCACATACTTGAGTGATTTGAGTGAACACCGTGAGGAAAGTCCATCTTAGTTTTATACTTGTTTTTGGATCAATGGTGTCTTCATTTGACTTTGTTTATGTGTATTGATGAAAAGCAATTATGATGTATATAGTAGCTTGATCCTTAAGTTTGCCGAAGTTTGAATGATTGCATACACATGATTTCCTTTGAAAATGAATTAATAGAATTTCTTGGTTGAGTTTAAATTGCTTGAGGCTAAGCAATAGTTCAAGTGTGGGGGGTATTCGATAGGGTTGAATTATATGATATTGTCATATGTATTTCAATATTAGTTTAGTTTCTAAATGCTTATTTTGTGTTTATATTATGTTTTGATGCATATTTAATTATTAGACCCAAATTTATATTGAAAATAAGAAGATTAAAAGTGATTGGAAGCATTGAAGAGAAATTTTGCAAATGAATTAAGAGGTCTTTCATTTTAAAGGCTTCAAAATGACTCTGTTATGGAATAATACGGCAACTAGGAAGGAAAAGAATCATGTATGTGAGTAATGGCTATCTAATGGCACAAAACACCACTATTTGTATACAAGGGACATGCATGTGTGTGAGTTAGTTAACAAAAGACCTCGAGACTAAAAGAAAGAGTGGGTGTTGGCGGCTAAAAAAAAAATAGAGACGATTTGGGGAGAGTTGGAGAAGAAGGTGGGGATGGCTAGACAAAGGAGTGTGGATGGCTTCAACATCACAAGACGTGGGAATCTCTCCTCTCATCTATGGTGGGCTGCTTTTGTCTCCTTCCTCACTTGGCTTAGGAGAGGTTGACGTTGGCTAGACATCACTTGGAGACCAATCATCCATTAGTGGAGCCGAATGCACATGGAGTCTTCACCACTTTAGTCAACAATCGTGGCTTTATCTCCTTCAATTCTTTGTTTTTCTTTTGCTTTAAATTGGTTGTTGTAAGTTCTGCCTTTAAATTTTCTAGTGTTTTTTAATTAATTAAGTATGATTTATGTTTATTTAATCTTTTTTTTAGGTAGCTTAATCATTTGTGGCTAGTTCTTTTAGGGGTTTGGAGATATTAAAAGGATAAAAGGATGAAAATTGTGAGAATAATGTTGAATTTATGGTTAATTAGATGCTTGTTTGTCTAGATTGGTTTGGAACTTAGGTTAAATGTCATGAATTAAGAATTATCTCTAGGCTTGATCACCCTTAGGTAATTTCGTAATCCAAAAGCTAGGGCTGAGCGTGTGATACGTAATAGTCCATAGTGATTCCCGAAGGTAGTAATAGGCTAGTTAAATTTGTCAGGATACTTAAAAAACTAACCTAGGGTTCCATACCTTTAGGTTACACTTTCGGAGCTTGCAAGTTAGTGGCCTAAGTTAGTCGTTCCTTAGTACCTAAAGCATCTTCACTATTAAATTTAGAGAGCTTGTTCTAGGTTATAGATGGGGATAGGGGCATTTTTAGAGCTTGTTAGTTTTGTCTAATTTAGAGGAATTAAGGGCTTTTAAAGCTTATTCGAGCCTATAGGCTAGCACCATAACTAGAGTACCTTTTATTTAGATTCAAGGATTAATGATCATCTCGAAATCCTAAAGTTATCTCTAACCCATTTCTTTATTATTGTTATTCATCTTTTCTATACTTTCTTTGTGTTTGTTTCTTTATTTGTGTCTTTTGCATCTTAATTTATCTTACTTTCATCTCTTCAGGGTGTTTTATTTTTCTTTTATTGTAACATTTGAAATAATATTTGCATCTCGACTCTCTATAGTTCGACCTAGCTCACCATTACGGTATAGTTTGGGTAGTTAGAAATTTATTATTTGATAACTTACAATGAGCTCATCGAGTGTTGTGAAGGGTTATCCAAGAGCCCATTGTAAAAGAAGAGTGCTGTAAAGGTTATCCTATAGCCTTATGAAAAAAAAACTTATATTTATTCTTGGGCGATAATGATTTTCTAATCAAGTAGTTGGGGAGAGGATTTGGAGAAAGAAGTTATCTCCAAACCTTTATAATTTATTTTGCATTTCTCACTCCTTTAATCTTTTAATTTCAAGTTGTTTAATTGTTTAAATTGATTATAGAATTATTTATGTTGTTATAGAATTGCTAATTAGCTTCCATATAATTGTTAGAGAACTTGACGAATTTAGATTAAATTTTTTTAGCTTCTATACAATAGTTCAAAAGAATTCATGAAATTATGATTCATTAACTTAAAATATATTTTTTAAAGTACCTAATTCATCCCCCCTCTTAGATGTCATAGTGCCAACAAGTGATATCATAGCATAGTTTTCACATTAGTATAATTCTAATAAATTAGTGAATAAAGGTTATAATATGACACTTTTAGGTGAAGATATAGATAGATCCTCTTTGTTTAGTAGTGATGTTTATTTGGATTGGAAAGTTAGAATAAAGTCTTTCATAATAGGCAAAAGCATATGTTAATGGAAGAGAGTTTCAAAAGCCCCTTTTATTCCTATAAACTTAGTAAATGGGGATGAAGTTCCTCAGGAAGAAAAGGAATGGGTCTCTAATAATAAGGAACTAGTATCCTTAAATAAAAATTCCATGAATATTTTATTTCATGAATTAGATAAAAATATTTTTGATAATGTTTTTAAGTGCACTATAGCTAATGAGATATGGTGTAAATTAAAAGCTATGAATGAAGGTACCAATATTATTTAAGAAGTGGAGAAAGAGCCTTCCAAAGACGCAGTTCCTACACATGTTTCATGGAACACGAAAACGTACATTCTTATTTAAATTCTTGCATTAAATGATGATGAACCTTCTTGTTCAAATACAATTCATGATGAAGTTGATTATGGTATAGATTGTTCTTATGATGAATTACTATAATTCTTGAATGAATTAGCCAAAGAAAAAGAACTTTTCCATTAAGTATAAAGAAACCTTAAAATTATTAGATAAGTACAAACTAGAGAATGAGAAAATTATAAATGAGATAAAATCAAAGAATATGGAGATTATTAGTATGAAAAATTTTTAATTGGTGAGCATGAAGAGTGATGCACAAAATTTTAGAAATGAAAATAGATCATTGTTAAAGGAGTAAAATCCCCTAAGAACATATTATCTAGTTTTACTAAGGGAAAGGAAAAATTAGAATGTATGTTATAATCACAAAAAACATTAAATGATAGAAGTGGTCTAGGATATACTAACGATATTGCCCCACTAAGTAGTTTGATCAAATTTGTTAAAGGAAAGAATTTAGAAGAGGAAGAAATACTAAGGCCATCCATGGAGAATAATGCATCATCTTCTAAATCCTAGCCTATCAGATAGCATCATACTTTTATATATGCATCTATGATATGAGATAGGATCATACTTTTATATCTGCATCTATGCCTACATCTAGAAGAAATGTGCAT
>JAOXYD010108501.1:0-11534 GCA_028565735.1 Pinacopodium congolense
ATTTACTTATTTTGAATATTTATATATTTTATTATTTTATACCGGTTTAATACCGGTTTTATAACGGTTTGATACCGATTGAACCTCTAAACCTTAAACCCCTCTCTTCACCGGTTCAAAGTCCGGTCCTGTTTTGAAAACATTGGATAAAAGACAACCATGTTTTTAATTTTTGATCTTTAGCTATTTTTCCAATGAAGTCTTATAGTTTTATAATTTTTCAATCAAATTTTAAAGATTTGCGAATGACACAAAAATTAAGTACTTTCATTTGTATACATTAACGGAGATTTGATGTGGCTTAATGAACATGATACATAAGAACAATGTAATATCAATGGTAAAAAATAAACATTGAAAATGATTGTGTTTTCAAAGAAAAGACGTCATTTTTAAGAATGCAAAAAAGGAAACCCTAACCTTCTAAATGTTTGTGAGTGTTGAAGGCTTCTTCTCTTGTATCTCCCACTTTTGTTTGTCCCACTTCTCTTCATATCCTCCTCGTTCTACACCTAAATTCACCTTATCAAGTTTTTATTGTTTTGGGTGCCTTTCGTGTTCAGCAACGAGAAGGCAAAAGAAGCAGCTCCACTTTCTTCTTTGTTTGCTTTTGTCAACTTGGAGCTTAATTAAGCCTAATAATAGGGAAGGCAAATTAAGGATTGTTTTTATCTCCCCCACATGTTCATAGCTATACTGCTCTTTTTTGCACTAAGAAATCATGGAGGAATAAAAATGGGCGTGAAACAAAGATATGCCCAAAGTGGAAGCTCTTATTTCCAAAGGTTCATAAAGTTAAAGAATGCTTATAAGTAATGTGTCAGAAGGGTGAGGGCTTTACTAATGGTTATGCATGAAGCTACTCAAGCTCTTTTAGTTCCATTCATTTATCATTTGTTTCCAAGAAAATAATATGTATTAATAATTGTCCTTAGTTCCAAGAAGCACTTTGGTTCATTCATATGTCATTTGTTTCCAAGGAAATAATATGTATCAATGTATTGTCTTTGGTTTCATTTATTTATATATGACGTGAATTTCAAATCTATTTGATTGTCATTTGTTTTCAAGGAAATAATATGTATCAATGTTTTGTATTTGGTTCAATTCATTTGTATCTAACGTTAATTTGAAATTGGAAAGGGATGACTAGATATTGAAAATTTCTGACATTTAATGGGTCGGATCTAATATTACTATATTAGGATTTTGAAATACATACTAAAAAAAGGATTTTAGAACACCATTCCAAATTAATTTAATAGCATTCCAACTTAGAACCAAACCAAATATACTGTATCAAAAGAAGTTGCAATGCACGCTTAAAAGTAGGTATATACTACATCACAAAGTTCAAAGCTATTTGTATTTTTCAATAATAAGTTACAGTGCACAGTAGAACTAACAAAAAGTCGATGCATATACACGTTAAAACTAAGGTTATGTTTGTTATTACTTTTGGTTTTTGATTTTCGTTTCTTGTTTTTATAAGTACAGAAACCAATAAAAATAGTACAGTAACCGAAAAAGACAACATATTAGTACAGTACACAAACCCAAAAAAATAGCATAGAAACTAAAAAAAACATAAAAATCAATACAAATATAAAAAAATAAAAATAAAAATAGAAATGAGAAGTGATATCAAACATACTCTAAGCAAAACTCGATGTACATGTGAAATGGCCTTCGTAGGGGAGCATATGGATAACATATTCAAAGAGAACCCCAAGCGCAAAATCAATCATCAATAGTAGAACAACCTGTCATCCATTCTCTGCACAATATTTCATAAGGTTGCAAGTTAATTTTGCTCATCACAACCATGATTCCTAGTATGTTAAGCAATACTTATGGTAATATTTCCAAAAGCAAAGTCAATTTAGGTAATTATAAAATCAAACTTATTCCTAATTGTTGCGTTGGTTTTCTATTAATGCTAAATGATCAAATTTAATTCACAAATTTAACAACTGAAACACACATTTCTTTCTTTCACAATTTTAAACTAACACTGATGACAAGTATACCAGTCATAAATAATATAGGAAAATATTTAATATCCAGGTTATCGCCAAATAGGGAATTTGCGACTAAGCCAAATTAGGTCACAATTATCAAAAGAATCCAAATCGAATGAAATTAACAACTAACTTTATGAAGTGAAATTAAAATGACAAGTTATTCATAATAACTTAGTTTGAATAAAAGGGATTGTCTAATAGATAAATTGGTTAAGGAATTTGTTTTCAATTATCTAAATGGATTAATTATGGATTAAAAGACTTGTTTTAGGGTCACTTTACTAAATAAAAAAAATGTTATGGTTAAGATAATGCTTTTCTCTAATTACTTAAGTTGAAATTTGGTCATTCATCATTTTTAAGCTTTTGGGTTAAAGTTTAGAAAGATTCAGATTATAACCTTCAAGATAAACCAAGGTTTGGTCATTCAATGATTTAAATTAGGATGCTTAATAAATTGTCCAATAAAATAGGTAGATTTCTCTAATCATAAGTTGTTTCTTAACTTTATTCTAAATGTATAGTTTAGAATAAGAATTAATCTTATCATTTAAGCAAAAAAACAGCCTTCAATCATGTAATAGATTGTACTTAGCAGATATTCAAATCATTTCATAACCATTCCTTAACCAAAAATTGAATCAGCAACTTATCTAAAGTAAGGAATAAGTCATTCTCATCATATTCAACATATTCTTGATCAAATGATAATAATAAGTGGATTTAGTGTAAAAACAAGATTAGAATGCACCACTAAAAGGCTACAAACATGTTTACAAGTATGAACCACGTGACTAAGCTTTAACAATCCTCAAATATCAACTCAGATCTACAAAACAAGATAAAAAAGATGAATAATAAGAGAAAATAACCCTAGAACTAAGGCTGGTTTGATTTTTCTCTCCATTTCATGTTCTCTCTTTGTTTCTTCTTTTTATTTTTGGTTCTCAACATCTCATATTTATGTCAAGAGTTAGTGTGAAGTAAGTTGCACAAGTTACAACTAATCACGAGAGAGATCCAACTGTCAATTTCAAAGGGTTGGTGATCTTTTTTTTTTCTTCGTAAATTGATTCAATATCAAAACTTATGTCTAAAGACAAGCCTTGTTGCCTACATAATGCTTTTGTCAAAACTCTCTCAGGAGAAATAGGAGAATATGACACATGTTCAGCTACCTTCTTTGAACTTCTTATCCTTAGAGTTTTTACAGTTTTTATCCTTACTTTTAAAGTAACAACTTTGGTGGTTCCTTATTACAAACATAAACATTGACAATGCATTAGTTAATTGAAAAACATTAAGTGCATATGATCTAGAACTCACATTTAAAATAGATGTTCCTGTCTCTTCATTAATATAAGCTCTATATCCTGCATGAATCCTAATTTTATTCTTCCTCCTTTTTTTTAAAGTTTCACCAAGATTTAACTCTTAAAACTTTTCCTTAGGTGGACATCCAACTCTGTTGTGTCCTTATTTCTTACACGGCTGACATGTCATTATCATACCTTTCCTTGATGTAGAGCCAGATGAAGGCACTACTTCTCCCTCCTATCTAACTATTTTCATCTTTGGCCTATCACGCATCTTCTTATGGAAAGTGGCAACAGTGGTTTCTTGTCACTCTTTGGCCAAAATTTTCTTCCTTATACAGGCTACATCATTTCTACATAAACTATTGAGTACTTTGGTTGTTTTAACCAAAACACTAAATAATCTTCAGGTTTTTTATCAAGAAATTTAATAGTTGCTATGGGATGACATCATGGAATACCTAAGAAATCACAAGCTTTATATGACTATAAATCATGTCATAAATGAACTAAATGGACAAAATGAGATTAAGGAATACCTGACATTTTCTAAGCTCTGCATAAGCATCTTTGGATATCCAAAATAACCTTGTATCTACCTCCATGTTGGCAAACTTTAAAGTCACCTACTTCATTCCAGGCCACTTCACAAAAGAAACTATCTTTTTGGTTCCTTATAAACTTATTCCTAATGTCATACCCAATCCCATGAATCCATGTGTTGCAACTACCTCTATTCTTCTGAAGCTTTGTCATCACATATACCCAAATAACCTCCAACATTGAAATAAAGAAACAATAAAGAATGAAGGAACAATAAAAAAATAATGGCATTCTTGAAAAGTTTTGACAAAGGTCGAGTATTTTAAACTAATTCTATCTAAATATTTAAGTTTTTCCAATACATGAATATAGACAAATTTATAATCTTAAGTAGAAAGTAATTCAAGTTTAGAGGAGAGAAAAAAAGATAGCATCTTTTGCAAAGAATCTGAATGGTTATAGTAGACACTTAATCATCCCCTTCAAAGATCAATTTCATGGAGTTTGATTTTAAAGATGGAATCAAAAGATATCATAATCCTTCATCTTCATTACCACATTCACTTAAGAACCAATCATAGAAATTATCATAAAAGAACTCAAAAACCCATTTCCTAACATTGTCTTTCATATTGCAGTAGCAAAGATTGAAACATATAATGAGCAACTAATCATAGTTGTTTTAAAATGCAATCTTTTAAAATTATTGGAGTGAAGAGGCAACTTGGCTATCTTTGAAATCACTTCGTTCGTCATAGTAGACATTTCGCTTATTAAAGTATCGAAAGCATCTTCAGATGCCTCTTTTTTGAACCAAGCAATTTGATATTGGTGCTATCTCCTATAGGTTGATCTTTAAATAAAATCATGAAAAGTCCTACCTAAATTTGTTTTTCAATGGCTACTTAAATACTACCTTTAAAGATTTCATAATAAAGTTTAGGGATTGAGATCCAAAACTTTTTTATAGCAACAATGAGAGAAAATAAGAAAGGGGTAGCGAGATGAGGTGCACCAAGAATCGACTAGCATAATCCAAAATGAGAAATAGAAAAGTGAAAATAAATCAGTAGAAAAAAGGGAAAAGCAGTCGATATAAACAATGGAAAGAGAGAAGCAGTCATCACAAACAATACATAAGGTTTCAATTTTTTACATTCTTAAAAACAACATCGTTTCTTTAAAAATAATTTCGTTTTTTATGTTTTTTTTTTACAATGAAATGATGTCATTTTTATTGAAATATTGAAGATAAAGATGAGAGAAAGAACTTAACTCTTGTATTCATTTAGTGATACAACATATAATTATATAATAAACATAGTGTGTATCTTATTCTAGAACAAATTTTCTAATATAGAAAAAGACTTTACAAATCATCTAATATAGGAAATATGCAATTGACAATAAAGGATAATTCTAACGATTGTATCATTATAGAGTAGAATATTTTTCATTAATCAGGAATTAATGGCTCTTAATTATTGTCAATACTCCCCCTCAAGTTGGCATAAAGATATCTTCTAAACCTAACTTATATATAGATTTAATGAAGACTTTCTCCAAAACCATATGAGTGAGAATATCTGCTAATTGTTCACTTGATCAAATGAAAGGAATGTCTATCAACCTCAAATTCAACTTCTCTTTGATGATGTACAGGATTATTAGCTATTTCCCCTACTGCCTAATTCAACTTCTCTTCGATCATGCTATACAGAAATATTAGCTATTTCCCTACTGCCTAATTATCATAATATAGAAGCATAGGTTCTTGTGGCTTGAAAGAATTCTCGTTAAGCAATATCCTAACTTATAAGAGTTCACATATCCCATGAATTATACCTCCGTATTCTGCTTCTGCTGAGGATATAACAGTTACATTTTGTTTTTTACTACAACTTGTGACTAAATTCTATGCAACAAATGTAAAATAACTTGAGGTAGATCTTCAGTCAGTAATGTTTCCTGCCTAATCTGTATCTGTAAATCCTTTTATCTCCATGTTTCCATGCCTCTTAAAGGTTAATCCTTTTCTTGGAGTTCCATTCAGGTATCTTAGAATCCTCGTTATGACTGCTAAGTGATCTTCACTAGAAGTATGCATAAACCGGCTTATCACATTAATAGCATGGGCACTATTTGTGCATGTGTGAGATAAATAAATTAATCTACCAACCCATCATTAATATCTTTCCTATTTTGTTGGCACTTGGTCTGGATAAATATCTAAAGGATGATTCTAAATAATGGATGTATCTATTGGTTTACATGCAAGCATACTAGTTTCCAATAATAGATCCAAAATATACTTTCTTTATGACAAATGTATAGTACTTTTGGATCTTATAACTTCAATTCCTAGAAAATATTTTAGTCCTCCTAAATCTTTCATTCAAATCAATAAGACAAATATTCTTGTAATTAATTCATCTCTTCTGTGCCATCTCTGGTTATAATCATATCATCATCATAAATAATGAGTAATGTAACTTTGCTATTCCTACGTTTGATGAATAATGTATGATCTGAGTTACCTTGATGATAGCCAATTCATTTTATAGCATTTGTAAACTTCCCAAACCATACCCGTCATGGCTGCTTCATATTATACAATGCTTTTCATAACTTACACACCTTTCCCTTAGTTTGTGGAGTTTCAAATTTTGATGGTATCTACATATATACTTCCTCCTCTAAATCTCCATGGAGAAACACATTCTTCACATCAAATTGCTTCAAAGGACAATTAAATTTTGCTGCCAAAGATAATAAGACTCTAATGGTGTTCATTTAGCTATGGGAGCGAAGGTTTCTTGATAATCAATGCCATATGATTGCATATATCCTTTTGCTACTAGTCTCATCTTATACTGATTGATTATCCCATCCGCTTTATGTTTAAGAATGAATATCCATTTAAAACCTATTATTTTTTCCTAAGTAGAAGTGAAATAACATTCCACATGCCATTCTTTTATAGTTCCTTCATTTCAAATTCCATCTCCTTTGTCTATTTAAGATCTTTTAGAGCTTCCTTGACCTTTATAAGTATTCATACATTCTTCATCTCCTTTACAAATATTTGAAGTTATAATGACAATCTACCAGTAAAGACATATTGTGAGATTACATATCATACTTTCCCATCTAGAGAGTACTTATCAGGTGGTTTGCCACAACTTTTTCTTGGAGGTAAAGAATAAAATGAAAAAGTTAATAATGAAGGAATAATTTTTTCAAGAGTACTTACCTTAGAGATATCATTTGATCAAAGACGTGTACGGGAGGAGAGGGAGAGACTATTGTTTATACTACTTCATTTATACTATGTTGTTTTTCTCTAAAATTTTTATTAGTAGTAATATCATCTCCACCTATATCATATAATATAGTGGGTGAAAGAAGATCAATCCAACTTTAGGCATCATCATTTAGCTCCTCTTAAGGGCTAAAGGTGGAATGATTCGAATTGAAAAAACATTCTGCTTCAGAGAATATGACATCCATGCTCACATAAATGTGACGGATTCTAGGATGATAACATCTATATCCCTTTTGATGAGGATGAAAGTTAAGAAAACACACATCACATTGCACAAGGATCTAGTTTGGTCCATTAAGCCTTGGTTAGATAAACATAAGCAGCACATAGATCGAGGTATAAAATGGATGGAACCGAGATATGTTGTGTAAATATCTATAAGGTGGGGCAGAAAGAGAGAATCCAAGAAGGCATTCTGTTCATTAAGTAATAGCATGAGTGACAACATTTGACTAATAATTATGAGGAACACTGGCTCCAATTAGAAGTGCTCTTATAGTTTCCAATATATGCTAACTTTGTATTCCGCTACTTCATTTTATTGCTATGTTCGTGAACATGTTTTCTCATAGATAATGTCATTCTTTAAAAAAAATAAAGTTTATTATTAAGATATTCTCCATAATTATCCAAACGAATATCCTTAATAGGAAGAGAATATTGAGTACTGGCCATATAATAAAATATTGGGAGCATACGTCTCACATCACTCTTATAATGAATAGGATATAACCATGCCATGCTTGTATAGTCATAAAAAAAAGTAATAAACCAATAAATCCCATATTGAGTAGTAATTGGAGAAGGTCCCTAAATGTTCGAAGGAACCAATTCAAAAGGTATGGTTCTTTTATTAAGACTGAGAGGATAAGAAGTAAGATGGCTTTAACCAAAATACACACATTACAATTTAAAGAAGTTTCCAAAATATTTCCAATAATGAAGGAAATAATTTTTTCATGTAGGAAAAAGAGACATGACCCAGTCGATGATCTCACAACCAAATTTTCTTCAATTGTAGTAGCTGTAACTCTAAACTTGATTGATATGGCCAGTTACAACATTTTCCAAAGTAAGAAAAAAATAGGAAACCTTACAATAACACAATCTAATTGTTCAGTAATTTGACTAATTGATAGTAATTGATTTCATAAAGCTGGAACAAGTAAACAATTTTATAGTGAAAAGGTAGAAGTTAGGGCCACAATTCTGGCTCCTAATACTAGAAGAGTTTCTCCATTAGCTGTTATAACGTGATTCTTAGGAGGTGTAGTCATGGACTGAAAAAGAGTTCTATTATAAGTCATGTGATCAGTGGCTTCTGAGTAAATAATCCAACTTGTTTCATGGGTAATAGATGTAAAAAAAAATTGTAATAGTTTTACCTGAGATTGTAGGAGAATCATTAAATGATATGTAATTGACTAAGGAGAGTAGTTCACCTTATTCAGGGTGATCATTTTCATTGGTTACCACCACTATCACACTAGAAATAGTTTCTGTTGTACTGGCTACCTTGGCTTCTACTGGACGGTTGTTGTTTTGCGCTTTATTCTACTTTCTTCTTTCCATAATCCAATCAAGATAACCATGAATCTTAAAGCAAGTATCCTTGGTGTGATGAGTTCCATTACAGTGACTGCAATGTAACTTTTCTTTTTCTACATCTTCAATAGCTCGTGTTTTATGAAAGTTAGACAATGTTATAGTTATAAAAAACATTGCCATGGAAGGATCTTTGCTTGTATCTTTATTACCAAATATGGTAACTTGACATCGAACCCCTCATCAAATATTATTGAAACATTCTTTAACACATGGAATAGGTATCATCCATAGAAGATTACTTCAAATAGAGTCAAACGCTTCATATAGTCTTGCAAGAAAATCATATACCTAATCTTTTTGGATTTCTTCCTTCCTAGTTTGAAGATCTTTAGTATATACCATCTTAATTAGTTGTCACTTATCAATTTCTTACTAGATACTATTGAGTTCTATAAGTACAAATTGATTGAACATCCATTATGTCTTGTCCTTATAGCCTTGCAATGTAACTCATAAAATTGGAATTTATCACCCCTATCGTAAAAAGTTTAATTGACACTATCCCAGATTTCTTTAACTGTTAGAAGATTAATAAATAAACTAATGAGATGTGGTTCCATGGTTTTTAACAACCACCTATTGGTACCTTAATTATACATCTTCTAGGCATGATTCATAATGATTATCTTAGGCTTTAGAGGCAATTCCATGTAATTTTGGTGCATATTAGATTAATTCTTAAATAAGATGTTGGTTACATTGTTTTTTGGATGATTTTTCATGATGTGTAAGACTTTGGTGAACATTTTGAGGCACTTTTAGAGATATAATAGGTGTGAACTTAATTTAAGGACTTAGAGCATCATGTGATGAAGTTCCATACTAATTTTCAAGGTCATATGATAATATATTAAGAATGCATCAAGAGAAGAACATGAAAAGCTCAAACAAGCACAAGTTTTGGTATAGGTGACTTTGGTAATGTATTAGGTGCCTTTATAGAGCTCAGCTAATTATGAAAGTATATGGGATGTAAGAACTATGTGAGGAACCTGCATATCAAATTTCATGATCATCAGAAGTGTGTAGGAGAAGTTAAATCAAAAGACTAAGATGAGCTGAAAGCTGTTAAACACCCAGGTCGTTATAGGATTTGCAAGATGATATGTTTAAGTCAGTTCTATGATATTTTGGGACCAAGAAGATGTAAAACAAAATCCATAGCACCAGTCATTTTAAGTAGAAGGAACATCCAAAATAGAAAATAGAGGGCTTTAAAGGAAGAAAAACATCAAGAAACAAAATATCAAAAGTACAGAATCAAGATTCAAGGAGGCTGTCTAGATTTCCAACAAAAGGGGCCTTTAACATTCATCATTTTTTTTAATCTTTCCTTTGCTTTCCATTTGATGTTTAATCTGAATAGTTATTTATTCAACATGATTATGGATTGCTAAATCTATTTTAGGGTTTATTCTTGAATTGTTATCAAACTTTTATCTTATTGATTTAATACATAGTTTTTTGTGTTAATTGTTAAACTTGTAATCACTTTAAATTGAGAAATTGTTTTGATTTATTTGAGTTATGTTATACAACGAGAGTTGGTGAGCTAACAGACCTGCAATTATCAAGTTAATCATAATTTAAAGAGATCTTATTTGCTTGATAATTGTCCTTAGGATTGCTTCAAATCCAATTGCATGATTAGAAGTAGTTTGTGAACTAAGAGATTGCAATTCAACTTAAAATTGATTCAATTAGGATTACCTGATTAGATCTCGAGAGAGGGTAATCAACTATTAGATATCTTAGATTAAACAAGATTAAATCAATAAGGTAAAAGGAGGATAAATAAGGATAGAATAACCCATAAATCTTCATTATTGAGTATCTTCTTTATTTTGCTTTCTTCTATGATTAAATTTATTCAAGTTCCATTAGTTTAGTTTAAATTTTTAATTTCTATAATTTGATTTACCTTTTAAAAAAGTTAAAATTTGATTTTTAGGTGACTATATTCAATCCTCGTGAGATCGATATTTGTTATACTATAAGTTACGGCCTATATAATTGTAGTGTAGTCAAAACTAGTAAACAAGTTTTTTAGCGCAGTTACCGGGGATTGCAATTTTAACATCTTATTAAATTTAGATTCTTTTAATTTAAGGATTTTTATAATTTTATTGTATGACTGCACGTTCATGAACATAAGAGTGAATAGGAGTTCAAGGAAGTTAGAGGAAACTAAAATTTTGGACATTACTAAACACGAAAGAGAACTTGAGAAAGTAAAGCACCAAGTAGATATCAAAAGAACAATGGCGGAAGAAAGGAATCAAGGAGAACATTATAAGACTCTCATGGAATTCATGAGTCTTGTCTTCAACTTCAATCAGTAGGGTATTACAAGTCCCCCAGTATAGGCTACGATTTTTTAGATTAAGCTGGTGTTGTTGAATATGTTGTAAACGAACTTTTAGTTCTATGGTTTGGCCAATGAAGATTTGAATGCCCATGTGACCAATTTTTTTTTAGAAATTTATGATATATTCAAATCAAATGGTCTATCAGAAGATGCCGTAAAGATGAAGCTATTCCCCTTTACCTTGAAGGACAGAGCTAAGGCTTGGTTAAATTTCCTTAATCCAGAAAATAGCACAACATGGGACCAGCTAGTGTAGGCCTTCTTAGTCAAATATTTTCCATTGACAAAGACTGCCAGAATCATCAAGAAGATAAAAAATTATCTGTAGAGCGAAGGAGAGTCTAAAATGT
>JAOXYD010108532.1:0-11533 GCA_028565735.1 Pinacopodium congolense
AATTAAAACACAAGGTTAAGCATTCGGCTACATCAAGTATAACAAGGATTCGGCTAAGGAAAGAAAGTGATGCATTCTGCTATGTAAAGTAAAGCAACAAAACCTTGTCTAAACTACCAAACATTCAGTCATCTAAATGTCAAAAAATTAAAATCAAAACAACATATTAATCTATGATAAAATTCAGAAGCTAAAATGGCAAATTGAAAAACCAAAGGAAGAAGGAATTCAAGAATGTAGTATAGCCGTTATTGTTGACTTGAATGAGAGCTCTCCACTCCACCATGCATTCAACTCCACCAATGGATGAATGGTCTCCAAGCTTCAATTTTTGACCAAGAATTAAACCAAGAGAGATGTCTCTCCATTCTTCATGCATGGCTTGGTCCCATATGTGGAGAAGAAGACAAAATAGCCCACACTTGGATGAGCTCCTCACCTCCTTACCAAGCTTAGCTCATCGTCTTTATCTTTTTGTTTCTATATGTGTCCAGCCGCCAACCACTCTCTTTCTCCCCTTATTCTCTAGATTTTTTGTTAATTAAAACCTATGCACGTTTCTTACATGAGCTAGCTAATAAAACATTGTGCTTTGAGCTTAAAAGAGAGTGAGATGTGTTGATGTCGTTTAACTTCAATGTATTGCCATTTTATTTGACATCTTGGACCTCTTATCGCCTTTTCTGCAATAACTCCCTCTATGCATCTCCAATTAACATGAAATTTTTTATGCATGTCCCTAAATGATGAGCTTTCTCTCCATAAAATTTTAGATTAATCTGAGCTATGAAAGTGCTCCTAATACATCCCCAAATGACCTGCACGAAATCTAGAGTTCAAACGAGCTTATCTTGATCTTTTCTTTGTAGACTTTTCACGGATAGTCATATGGCCTTGAAATTTGGTGTGCAACCTCATATAATGATGTTTTAGGTCCTCAAATTGGTTCCACATCAATTCTAGTTCCAAATTTTGCTCCAAACATGGCCCCTTTCAACTTATATCCGTGCCTTAAGGTCAAATCTGCATGTAAATGCAAAAGGAACATACATTAAACATTTAAATAACAAAATATGGATGAAATGGTATTGTAACATATATAGAAATACTATAAATTTCAACCCTATCGATTACTAATGAAGTCTAAATTTTAGGCCAAGTTTTCATAGAAAGCGCATCCTAGAAATTGTAAAAGAAGTAAAAAAAGGCATTCAATATCCTAATTACTATGTAATTTCAATAGAAAGACGATCATAAGTAAACTTCCTAAAGTCATACTTTGCCTCTACTTAAATAATCTTGCTCTTAAGAAGACCAAATCCATTCAATCTCATTCCATCTATGTATTTAAACCTATGCAATTCTCACAAAAAATGGGAAAAAAAGCACAAAAATAGCAAATGCATGCTTATAAACAAAATCTCAAACAAAATGCTTAAAATTATATGGATGCCATGCATGTGCTACCACCCCACACCTAGACAACACATTGTCCTCAATATCGAGAGGAAAACACAACACAAACAACACATAAAACAAACTAATGAAAAATAAACAAACAAAATAATCATATAAAAAATATAAAAGAGATAAAGGGTAAGAAATTCTTATAGTGATTGAGGCAGAGAGGGCGTGGCTGACAGAACTTGGATGTTCTTAGCTTTAAAGAATTTAAGAAGCATCTTAGTGATGTGGCATCAGTGTTTCTACTAAGTTGGGTTTCCATTGCCTCCATCTGGAGCTCCATCCACTAATTTTTCTACTCCATCAATTGGGTGTTAACCATTATTAGTTGGTTTAAAACTCAATTAAGCTCAAATAAATCTATCAATTAACATGCAATTCAAATTTAATTCAAAACCAAAAATACGACTATGTACCGATCAACAAGTAATTTAATGGAGAATTTTTATGACTCCGAAATGTCAAGCCCATAGGGAAATAGGGTGACTACTAAGGTAATCAAATTACAATTATCTAGGACTCAATATCACTAAATTAATTAAGCTAATATATCTAAATTAACCTAAAAACTTTCAACTACTGTTATGAATTCCAAATTTTTTAAGGATTACCAAATTAAATAACTTTGTTAAGGCTTAGGCTTTAATTGTTTTAATTGAGTTATGAAATGGATTAGAATGCTTAATCTAGGGTCTTCACTAAATGTAGGCATTGTTATGGTTAAGATAATAATTTATCTCTAACCATCCTAAATTGATCTTTGGTTATTTCATCAATTAATAGGTATTAGGCTTAAAGTTAATGAAGTTCTAACCCTAAATTCCATATTCAAGATTAGTACACACATGATTAGCCAAAGAGGTTTCTCATATCCTTCATTAAAACCATGTTGTTTAATAAATTTTTCAAAACTATCATATCTTTATTCATCTTTTATCTTATCTTAAGTGATCAAGTCAAGACAAACTTTAAGATCTTAAATAAATAAAGATTAACATTCAAACATGTGTTTAGAACTCAAATAAAACATTAAAAAACCTATCCTTAGCTAGAAATTAGCTTAAAACATCATACATAATCAAGAAAATTTAGATTCATCAAAATATCCCACGTTCTTCAACATATATGAATAAAGAGAGCAAAATAAGCGAATGAAACGTTTAGATTTCATCAAATGTTGTTCCAAAGTGTTTGACAACCTTAAATCAACCTAATAAACTCTAAAAATCCTTAAATACAACCTGAAATTAACATGAACAAAGCTAGAAAAGAAAAACAGAATAAGAACCTAATTAAAGAAAGAAACCCTAAGCTAAATCTTACATTTGAAGCTCTCAATCTATTCTAGCAACCACGAATTTAGGTTTTCTTGCTTTAGATATGTCTCTATTGCAAGTGGAAAGCAAGTGGATAAGTTAGAGCTAATCAAAATTAAAGAACCAGCTGAAAATGTATTGACTGCTACTTAAATAGTACTTTAAGAACACTTAAACAGCGTCATTTAACCACCCCCCCTCGGCGCACGTTTAACTTCTAATCCTAACTTAAATGCAGGTCTTCAAGAGTTCAACATGGGTGGGCTTGATACCCACATTTGACTCTTATTTTAACTCCAATCTTCATGCTTTCTTAAATTTTCACTTCAATTTAATATTAATATGCAAATTAAACATTTTAAGACATAAATTAAAATTTTTAACACCAAAATAGGGGTAAATTTATATCAAAATGTTGAGGAAATTTCTATGAAATGAACCATTAACATTCATGTTCATAGCATGGAAAACTTCTTTACACCCTTCTTCTTCTTCTTCTTCTCTCAAGGTCTCTACATCTTCTTTTGGTGGTGCTTGGGAGGATGAAGCTTGATAAGTGGCCATACTTTTGCCTTTCTTGCCTTTGAAAGAAGCTTTAGATTGGTGACTCTGAAGCACCATTGAATGGTGCCCCAGAATCTTCGATTTATGTAAGTGTTCTACATCAAAATAATGAGGTTCCTGTGCATGTATACCCTCTATATTCAGATTTGTTGGTCTTATGTGACACCTAAGAAGAGGGTGAATTAGGTGATAAAAATTTTAAGCCAAATCATAAAAAACAATTTAATTAAATTGCAGATGATAGACAAAAAATATTAAAAAGCACAAACAAGATGAAATAAGTTTGTAATATTGAATAAAGATAAGAAAGGATTACAAATGAAAATTTCAACGTTTAAAATTTACAAAATCCTTTTTGAGGCTCAAGGATAACCCTTTTGTTCTTTTTCTAAGGCTAAAAAATAACCTTGCCACGCTCCTTTTAAAGGCTAAAAAATAACCTTACGAGTACAAGACCTTAGTGAATGAAAAGGACTCAACGCTCAAAGGTAGCACAATAACAAGCCTCACAATACTTTACTTCGCACAAAAACAATAAGAGGCTCAAAAACACTTCTCAAACACATAAGATAACTTAGACTTTCTCAATATAGCTAGTTAATATTTTCTCTCCTACTAATCCACCAATTTATAGTGCTAAATAGGATCAATTAGCCATTGTATGATATCTTTAACATTCATATTCTTCATTAAGGCCTGTTACCATTGCGAAATATAACTATTCTTGATCTTTCGTTGTGTAATCTTCACATTTGGTCAACCAATATCTGACATTTCTTCTACCAGACTTTTTTACTCATTCAGTAGACTTGGACACTGATGTAATCGATCGATATCCATTCTTGCTTCATTCAGTTGACCAATAGACAAAACAACAAAATTCTATTTTTTTACAAAATCATGAAACTAATGCATTGCCTAAGAAATGACATGCACCAGATGTACTAAGAAATGACATGCACCAGATGTACTTTTCCTATCTAATAAACTTCCTGCATTATCAGCATCAGAATAACTAACTAAATCTAAACATGAATTTCTAATATACCAACGTCTTAAATGTAATGTACCACTTAGATATCATATAATATGTTTAATGACTAATAAATGAGATTCCGTAAGAGAAGATTGAAAGTGCATACACAAACAGACACTAAACATGATATCGAGTCGACTAGAAGTTAAATACAATAAACTACTAATCATGCCTTGATATTGCTTTATGTCCACTTCTTTACCATCTTCATCCTTATTCAATTTTGTGGAAGTGCTTATTAGTGTGGCCAAAGGCTTCATTTAATCCATACTAAATGCTTGATTAGCTCTACTGTGTACTTTGATTGGTCAATGAAGATGCCATCCTTCATTTGTTTGATTTGGAGTTTGAGAAAAAAAATTAATTCTCCCATCATGCTCATCTTGAACTCCTTACTCACAAACCTAGCAAATTCTTGACACAAAAGTTCATTAGTAGTACAAAAAATGATAACATCAACATAAATTTAAACAATTAACAAATCCTTTTTATCTTTCTTAATAAAAAAAGTAGTGTCCACTTTTCCCTTTTCAAATCCATTTTCAAGTAAAAAGGCACTTAATCTATGATACCATACTCTAAATGCTTGTTTTAAAACATATAAAGCTTTGAATAGTTTTAAAACGTGCTTGGGTGCATCATATCTTTCAAAACTGGTGGGTTTCTCAACATAAACTTCTTATTGTAGAAAACCAATTAAAAATGCACTTTTAACATCTATTTGAAATAGTTTAAAACTCATATGAGATGCTAATGTGAGTAAAAGTCTAATAGCTTCTAATATAGCGATAGGGGCAAAAGTTTCATCATAGTCTATTGAATAAGGTGTTGTCAAACACCGCCACACTAGATCTGTTACTTGTCCTCAAGCAATGATTTAAATATGACAAAAAAAATAAACCAATGCTCTTAATTTAGTTTATATATCACAACCCTTCACATGAAAAAAACCTTGATTAAAACGCATACGTGCATATAGTTAATAATTAGGAAAACTTTAATGTACAATATCTAGCATCTATGAAGTTTCATTTGGGTCATCACGTAAACTTATTCAAGGAAAACATTATTAATGTAAAATATAACTCAATTTATAATTTTTAGAGCTATTCTAGGGTTTCACCTTGTCTTTTAAAGCAAGATTAAACATTTATCATGAATGGCCCCCAGTTACTCAGCTCGATTTTTATGTGAAGGTGAATATTTTATCTTGAACACCCTCAATTAACTAGATCACAACTAAAAATGGCTACTAGCTCCACTCATACACATCAACCTTTTAATTGGTACGAAGCTTATAGAGTGTTTCTCACTTAATTTAAGCATAAGTATATTCTTTATTCACTAAAAATAAATCCTATTCAAAATTCACACAATATTCCATATCCATCCACATTAGACATTTAACATTGAACATAAAAGTTGCCTAAAATCATATAAAAATCACACAAAAACAAAAGAAGAAAAGAAAAAAAAATTGGTAAAAAAATCAATCAAGAACAGTTCAATGCGCACCTCATCAAGAAAATTGATAAAAATTAAAACACTACAATTAAAAATCAACTCCTAATCTCAATCATTCAAGATGGAATATTCAAGTCATTACAATTGGACTCCTAACAAATTAAGTGCAGCAATATATGATAAATTCTATCATATTCAACTTCCCCCTACATTTAAACCAAATTTTCCTTAATTTGGAGGACTTAAACAAGTAAAGTGCATCAAAAGTGAGAGAAGGTAAGTACAATGACACTCTCCTAGATAGTAAAGTTCATTGTAGGGCATGATGATGAAGGCTTGAAGTTGAATCCATGTATTAGAAGGTGATGATCCAAAGCTTACGATTGAAACCTGAAGAATAATGCTGAAGTACAAGTTTATCCAAAAGGTTATATCAAGATAGATAAATAACAAAAACATATAATAAAGGAACGTAAAACTAATTCATACAAATGCAAATATTTAAAACATTTAAAATGATGTGAGAATAAAATTAAATCTAAATGAAAGAAATATAATAGAAGATAACTAAAATGATTGCAATGTTTAAGTCTATGTGCATAGCTATCAAGCAACATCGATGGGTCATCTTCCTTGTTCTTCTCATGATTTATGCAAATAACACTTAAGTAAGGGAAAAAGAATCATACCCATACCCAACACTAAATTCATAATCCATCATAAACATTATAATGATCATTAAATAGGTAACTACAGTTAAAGCATCACATCATGTGATGTGTTTAAAAAGTGCTCAAGTCTTAAGTTTATGAACCATTCAAACCCATCAACCTTTTTAGTGAAAGATAGAAGAATAACTTTGTAATAAGCACAATGGGATACATAGTAAGGTGCACGATGAAATGGAATTTTCATGTAATCTATCTTGAGGCATCTATAGAGATGTCATTCCTAAACAAAAGCAACACATGCTATTCATAATCAATCTAAGAATATTGTGCATCCATCTGAATACCTTAAACTCTCTAAACCACACTCATTATCAACATTTGATTCAAAAAATTTTCCATTCATTATTTAAAAATTGAAATTGACTCAAATAATGAATAAAAAAGACATAAACATGCAAGAATAATTTTCCAATATCATATAAATATTTACCCATACAAATAGTCATCTAAATTTGAGCTTGGGTGAGTTGGGGAATGATACTTATGAGAGAATCCATATCCTAGATAATTATAAATCAAAACATAAAAAAAAGATTGATGAAAACTCTCAAGAATATGGCCTGGAACACCTTATCCATGTTTAGATCCTAGGTGACAAATAAATCCCCCCTAAAATTCAATTATTCAATGCAAAGATCGAGTATATATAATGATGATTTGATGCAAAAATTTTGAATTAAAGCACAAACAGTTTATTTATGTTTGGAAAATATGAGGAGGTCAATGTTTTTTCTAATATCTATTCTAGTGTCTTTCTAACCAATTCTCAAAGAAAAAACCATTCATAATTAACATAAATGTAACAACCAAATTTAATAGGAAATCTTAAGAGACCTAAAACACACAATCAAATGCAACTACAATCAAATAAAACATGTCAACATGCAAAAATAAATACGACACTACTACAAAAGATCATTAAAAATCGATAAAATAACATTGAATTACCTCCTAACAATCAATTCTTTATGAAATAACATTGAATTTCCTCCTAACAAGAAATTCTTTAAGTTCTTTTAGTTGAACCTTAGTAATAGAGAATTATGATTCTCTTTCTTAAACCATATCTTCGGTTGATATCCTTAAAATTAGATGATTCAAAAAAAAAAGATACCTACTCTACAACAACTCCCAATTAATGCCTCTCTTCACCTCCCTTAGAATATTTTAGGTACCATAGGAATAAGTCTTGATATCCAATCTCTTGCATGCAGTCAGAAATTTTGATACAAATAAAATCGAAGTACAAAAGTACCTATTTTTCTTCCTTAGAAAATGGAACATCAATAACACTTTCTGCTTACTCATCCACCTTAACAATTAGCTCCCTCTAACTTGTTGTGAATTCATCCTTATCTTGCTTCCTTAGCTTTACTTTTATACTGGTAGGCACAATTGCTCACTCTTACTCTACAATCAATTTAGCTAATTGCCTTACCTTTGTTGCAAAGTTATGTAGGAAAGTCTTTATACTCTAACATTAAGCTCTTGTTATAGATATAACCTTGATTAAACTCCCTCTCAATTTCAACTATTCTTCTTGTTAAAAAAACTGTTCAACTTGTGCTATCAAGTTGTGGATGGAAGTCTCTACACCTTTAAATCGAGCTTCTGATGCAAATATGGCTTTTATTAATATCCCTTCTAACCTCGATTTATCATCTTATTGTGGATAATAGTCTATTGAAGGTAGCTTAACGTACGTAGAATCAACCAATGGTGAATTGTAGGTGTTGCTCCAATGGTTATTCTGAACTATACCATCTTTTTGCCACCTATCTACTAAAATTTCTCCTTTATCATGCCACTAGTAGTCTTTCCATTGATTATTTTTCCAAGCCATTTTGTAGACTATCTGAATTTCAACAATGCACATATAAGACCAATAAAAGAATTTTTTATAATTAAACATAAAAACTGGAAAAAAAATGACTAGTCTAACAAAGAATGAAAAACACTAATAATGATGCAGTCCGTGGCAACGGTGCCATAAAACTTGATAATGTGATGTACCTACCTATCGTAATGTAACATAACTAAGGTGAGTATAAGGTCGAATACACAGGGACTATTATTACAAGTGAGTGTCTATCAAAATTATGTAGCTTAATAGAATGAAAATTGGTTGATTGGTTTAATAATGAGTATTCAAAGAATAATTAAATTTATATTTCTTAAACAAACTCATAAAGGATAGAACTTAATATTGAAGCTAGGATGTAGGTAATTAATTCTTATAGGATGTGTAAATATTCATTGTTTATCTTAATTTAACTTAATTTTTAGATTCATTAAACCATAGATTCCTTAATGTAAACTACATTCTCTATCACATTATACGATCTTGTTCAAGTCAACAAATTAGGCGAATTTTCTTTATATCCTAATCTACTGATTGAATGCATTACCTCACTCTATGGAACCTAATGTTTTTTATAACTTCACACCTAACCCAAACATATTATATAAGCCTATCTCTAGGACTCCATGTAAGATGTATTTTTTATTTAATGATCTAAAGTATTTAAAGACTTCTCAATTAATCATATACAAAACAAAGAATTGAAATCAATGTTTACATTTGCATAACATTCAATAAACAATATCATTCAAATCTATAAACAAGCCTAACATAAAATATAGAAATCCAAAGTAAAATCAAGGATAAACAAGAATGCTACATCCTAGAGTCCATAAAAACCTAAATCCTAAGGAAAAGCTTGTTCCTAATCATTATTTGAATGACAAAAACAATCAACAAAGAGAAGGAGAAAGAAAAGCGTCTTACTGAGAAGGGTAAAGAAAAGCTTATGATGAATTAATCTTGCTCCTTGACTCCTTAATGATGATTGATGTGAATTCCTAGTCTTAATCCTTAAATATTTGTGTTGGATTTTGCAAAACCCTTTTAGAGATGGCTTAAGACTTCAAAACCCTTCCTTGGTGTCTCCATAATGTGTTTAGAGGTAAGAGAGTGGCTCAAAATAACCCTACAAAGTTTTTCCTGTTAGAGGTAAAATTGATTGAGTTTATATTGATTATTTTTTTAATTATGTCTCCTAATTCAGTGCTTAATTATTAAATTTATGGTTTATAATGTTTGAATTACAGATGGTGGAGTAAAACTGAAGAATAAAGATAAAATGTGAAGAAATAGCCAAAGTCTATACTATTAAGGAGTTAATAATGAGCTATTAACAGCGATCAACAGTTCTTTAAGTCGTTAATGCTCCAAACTAGAATAATCCATCCCAAATCTCCAAATTTGTGATTTAGGTATGTTCTTTATTAATGCTATTATCTGGAAGGACTAAGTGGGGTGCTAATAAGCTTCCAAATGAATAAAAAAACATAAAAGGCATACATTTAAAGGAGACACTACGATATCCTCTTCTTTTTCTCCATTTCTACTTTCAACTCCATTCATCCTACACATTATGTCAATATACTAACAAAACCCAAATCTTACCAAAAAATCAACAACTAAATTTCAAAAAAAAAGCAACAAAAAAAAACCAAACGAACGACAATTTAATCTTAAATACATAAAAACAAACAAACAACTCACATGCTAAAAACTTATAATAATAAAGACTAAAACATAACTCCCAGAACTCTAGAAGTATGTCTAATGTCTCACCAAAGCCACCTACTCTAAAGCTGGTGCTTGTTTAAGCTTCTTATATTATTCTCTTGATGCATTCTTCATGGCTTGTCATATGACCTTGAAATTTAGTATGGAGCGTTATAACTTGATGGTTTAAGTCCTAAACTGATTCCAAACCTCTTCTAGTTCCATAAGTGCATTGAAATGCTTACCAAGTCCTACAAAACATAAACAATCATCCAAAGAAACTTAGGCAACATCTTATTTAAGAATAAACCAAATATGTACTTAAAATATGTAGAATCAACTGTTAAATCTATGATAATTATTATAAAAACATTCTTAAAAGATGTATAAATAAGGTACTATCATAAGTCCACATGCTCACTCATCAAGCGTCCCTTAAGAGAGGTGATTACAATAAAAATGTGTGAACCCCCTCCGTATGGCGTATTATTAATTGTGAATTATCGAAACCATAATTACTATAAGAAGAGGTCCATAACTTCAAAGCTGCGATTAATTCCACGCCCTATGTCTCTTAAACAAAAATTTCTCATAGAAGACACAAATTAGTAATAAAAGTTGATATGAAAACGAAAGACAAATAAAACATAAAATAACATGCAAATGTAATCTAATGGAGCATGTTGTAAAGCAATTCTAAATGCAACACTTTCTAAGAATCAAATTAAAAAATCATTAAAAATATATAGGATATAGGTTGGGATACCTCCTAAAAAGTGCTTATTTAAGGATTTTTAGCTGGACGGCAATGCTAGAGAATGCAGATTCTCTTTTTAGGTCCTTCATCCTAAACTAATTCTTCTTTTCTTTGTTAGCAAGCAACCACTTTATAGTTTACCTTACCCACCATTGGACTTTTTTGTTCCCAATTTTTACCTTCAACACAACTTCTTAGCATAAAAATTTGATATGCACCCCATATTCGATGCTCGTCAACTATAAGGCCTATAAATTCTATATCCTCAAAAGCTACCTTCTTTTTCATGATGTCCGTAATTTTTAAAAAATTTTCAATAACCCCTTAACTATTATATATTCTTCATTTTTTATTGCATTCATGACTTCTTGTTCCCTTCATTCCTCTTCAATGGTGCTAGTTGGTTTAATTTTCTCACATTCAGAAGATGAATCAACTAATTGCCTTATCTATAGTTCCAAGTCGCAACAAGAAGCTTCTAATCTCTCTTGACTAGCTTTGATGTTAGAAATAAACTCACTCAAAACCCTTGTGATCCAATGAAAAACTCTTGTAAATTAATTAATAATATTGAATTTCGGATTTAGATTATCAATCCCCTAAGATATGTGTATCCATCACTTTACT